>OY763887.1:41369213-41511173 GCA_963667165.1 Barbarea vulgaris | reverse complement strand
GCGTAAGTGATGAAGGTGAACGTGTTGGTCGATCTGGTGTAGATCGATCGATCTGGTCAGGATCGATCGATCTGGCCAGGATCGATCGATCTAGCCTTGTTTGGTCGATCTGAGAAAACTCCGCAAGTTGGGATCGATCGATCTCAGCCAAGATCGATCGATCCGTGTTTCAAAGAGTCAAATCTTGTGTTTAAGTTTCGTTTTGGTTTGTTGTTAGGCACGCGGTTGAGGAAGTGAAGTCTATTCATTCCGGGAAGTTTTTAGGAATTTCCGTGCGTGGCTTAAGGTGAGTGCATGACCGTAAGCTTATCTAAGCGGTTTAATTATTTGATGTGGTTTTCATGAAATAGGCCGTGTATGATCTCGGTGGATCTAGATCGAGCGTTTCTTGAGATGATTGATTGTTTCGGTATTTTTGTGTTTAGCTATGTTGAATATTTTAACTCGCTTGTGTGTATAGCTTGTAGACGGGAGGATTGCCTCACTAAGTATTTGTCGAAATACTTATGCATCTCTTTTGTTTGATGCAGAGAAAGAAAAGTTGTGACTGTGGAATCAAGGCGAGGAAGAGGGGTTGATCTAAACTCGTTGTGTGTTTAAGTGTTTTATATTATTATTGAATAATTTCTTACAGTTAACTTTGGTGTTTCTGTATTCGTATTTTTATTGTTTAAGGAGTTATGCGAAAGTATTTTATTTATGTGTTAAATAATTTATTTCGCGTGTTAAAGTAATCCGAAGGGTAAATGATCGAACGATCTCGAGTCGGTTTCTCGTTTATCGAGAACCATTATAGACAACAGAAATTGTCTATGAAAGCCAAGGTGGCTATACAGACCAACTTCGACTCTCACTCAAGTCGTCGTATTCTGGAGTGATCAATCGATCAAATATCTTTTCGGTGTTTGTGTGTTTGTATTTTATTGTTAGGGTGTTTAATTATTTATTATGCATGAATAGTTGCATGGTTATTTGAGTGGGGGAAATTAATTATTATTTATGGGAATAATAATTAATTGTTTATTAAAAAAAAAAAAAAAAAAAAAAAAAAAAAAAAACGAGGGCGGTCGTTTCAGTTTGGTATCAGAGCGATTACGGTTCTAGGATGGTTTAGAAAAATTAAATTGGTTTTGATTTAATTTTTAGTGCTGTGTGAAGCACGAGTAATTTGATTAAATTGATTATGTGAGTTAGTCAATTGTTTGAGTATGGAGTTATAGATCATCCTCTCCGAGCCTTTGATGAGATTCCACGGTAAGTTGTTCTATTTCTTCTGTTAAGTTGTTTGTGTTACTTAACTGTTTGTGGTGAAAGTATAGATGGTTAGAAGAGGTAGAGGTCGCGGTCGTGGTACCGGTAGAGGTAGAGGACGCGGTCGGAGGATCGCGAGGGCTCCGGTGATTGAGGAGAGCGTGACACCGAGTGTTACGGTTGAGCAGGTCGGGAACTCGCAAACGGATCGAGTTGGGACGGAGGGTGTGGCCGGTGTTGGTGCCGGTGTTGCTGGAGTTCCAGCGGGTGCTGCGGGTGTGGCAGCAGGGGTTGCTCCGGCCCAAGGGGATCCTATCGCGAATTTCTTGGCTTTGCTGTTGGAGCGGTTACCGGAGAGGGTACCAGCGCATGCTCCAATGGTACCACCGGTAGTTGAGGTACAACCAAGGGTTGTGGTTGCGGAAGAGCGCCCATCATATCTCAAAATGATGGAGCAGCTGCAGAGGATTGGCACGAGATTCTTTCAGGGCGGTGCCAAGCCTGAAGAGGCAGATGAGTGGAGGATGAGGATGGAACGGAATTTCCGTTCAATTCGATGTCCAGAGGGATACCAAGTGGATCTCGCCGTCCACTATCTGGAGGGTGACGCACATCTCTGGTGGAGAGGCGTTGCGGCCCGGAGGGTCCAGGCAGAGATGTCTTGGGAGGATTTTATAGTGGATGGAGAGACGGTTTCTTGGGATGACTCAAGGGAACCGGACCGTTCGTGAGTATAAGGCGGAGTTTAACCTTCTCAGAGTGTATGGCGGTCATATCCTGGACGATGAGCAGGCCCAGGTGAGGCGGTTTCCTGAAAGGAGGGCGGTCGTTTCAATTTCTATCAAACGGAAAGAGACAGCTAGAAACTCCATTTCCGATGAAGAAATTCCAAATCAACTTAAGAAATGTTGGAAAGATAAAACTACCACAAGATGTACATCACGGTGGATCATGAGATACACCATGGAGATAATTACCAGAAAGTGGAGAGACTGTGGAAACCGCTCCTTGTCATATGTAAAAATAAAAGAAATCATCACTTGAAAAAATAACATTATGCACACTTGTTTTATTGCCTTTTCTGGAAATTGAATTTCACTTCACTGAATATTGTCCTCCAAATGGAGATAGCTTTAAAAAAATAGTGTAGTCCTACATGAATACCCCATGTTGCATCTTTGTATATTAGTTCCACTTAGCATTATTGTCATTAAATAATATTATAAGTGGATGCAATATAAGAAAAAGTAAGATATGTACCCTATGACGTAACTGTAATATCCCGAGCCCAAGTGCACCAGTTTCACTAGAATTTCATAGGTTTATCAAGGCCCATCCAAATATGCAAAAACTTTAGGTCCTTTTTCTCTATTTAAAGGAGTCTCCACCTTTTGTTTTTGTTAGAAACCCTTAAAGCCATCGATACTCTGCATAATTTTCTCCTCAAAAACAAATCCTTATTTTCTCGGGCCGCTGTCGGAACCACCACCAATCACGTTTTCTTTTTAGATCCGAACCTTCAAACGAGTAGATCTCCCAAACCGCTTCGAATCTCACAAAACCGAGACCACCAGTAGAACAAAAGAGATGGTGGCGGCGAGAAAATAAGGGTTTGCTTTTGAGGAGAAAAATCTGCAGAGTATCAACGGCTTTAAGGGTTTCCAACAAAAATAAAAGGCGGAGACTCTTTTAAATAGAGAAAAAGGGACCTAGGGTTTCTGCATATTTGGATGGGCCTTGATGGGCCTACAAAAAATCTAGTGAAACTGGTGCACTTGGGCTCGGGATGTTACAGTAACAACTCAAATAAGACTTATTCAACACATATTGTCTCTTTTGGAAAATGTTAAAACATAAAATACCATGTAAAAAAAAATCTAACTATAGATCTGTAAAAAAATTTCCTCCAAATCTTATGAGTTATGAGGATCTTTATACTGAAACCATACCCACTTTGAAAACCGAAACTTGGTTTTTGAAGATACAACAGGAAAAATATCGAGCCTGGAGCAATGCTAAAGGTTGATCTCCGCAAAGCCTTTGACTTAGTAAGATAGGATTTTATCTTGACCATTTTGAGGACTATTGGACTTCCAGACAGGTTCATCAACCGGATTTCTATGTGCTTAACCTCTCCAACATTCTCGGTTTCGGTGAATGGTCATATTGGTGGTTTCTTTAAGAGCACAAGAGGTATTAGGCAAGGGGATGCAATATCACTGTACTTGTTTGTTTTGGTAATGGAGGTTTTCTCAAAGCTTCTTTCTTCCAAGTATACATCAGCTCATATTGGTTATCACCCTCACACGGCAAACCTGAATATTTCACATCTTATGTTTGCTGATGATGTGATGTTCTTCTTTGATGGAAGCAATGATTCATTGTATGGAAAAAAATGAAGCTTTTGACTTGTTTGGCAGCTGGTGTGGTCTTCAAATGAACCCGCAGAAGACAGAGCTTTTTCTAGCAAGATTGAACCAATTAGAATCCCAATCCAGTTTCAGGTTTCCAATTGGTTCTCTCTCAATCAGGTATCTAGGCGTACCACTGATGCACATGAAGCTAAACTCTCTGAGTATTCCCCTCTCTTAGACAAGCTCAAAGGTCAGTTTAAATCTTAGGCTGTCAAGGCACTCTCTTATGCTTGTCGTATTTAGTTATTATATCATCTGTAATCTATGGCACAGTGAATATTTCCGGATTTCGGCTTTCATAATACCAAAAGGCTGCATAGCAAAGATCAAATCAATGTGCTCGCGCTTCTTGTGGACTGGTGGTTTGGGTCTAAGAAGATTCACTGTGTGGAATAATACACTGTTTGCGGTTGATCTGGCTGCTCTTCTCGCAAGGTGGCTCTCTGTGGGTTGCTTGGCACCACCATCACAGCTTAAAAGACTTCAGTTTTTGGGCAGTAGAAGAGAAACAAACAGACTCATGGAACTGGAAATCACTTCTACGCTTAAGGCATTTGGCCGGGAATTTCATCTCTTGTACCGTGGGAAATGGTTATTTGCAAGCTTCTGGTGCGACTCATGGGCAAACTTTGGCCCGCTCATAAGTTATTTCGGCCTAGAAGGACCTAGAGTCATACGAGTACCACTGAGTGCAAAAGTTAAAGATGGTTGTGATCACTTTGGCTGGAATTTGGCTGATCCCCGCTCTGAGGAGGCTCTATGTCTACATATCCACCTAACTACCATCACGCTTCCATCTGCCTCAGATCATGCAGACATCTACAGCTGGAAGATCAATTGAACAGACCTGCCATCCTTCTGAATTAGTTTTCTTTGGTCTGGTTTAAGGGAGCAACCCCTAAACATGATTTCATGGGGGATGCAGATCCCTACTAGCTGCTGCCTTTGTAATGTTTTAGATGAAACAAGAGATCACTTACTACTTCACTGAGTTTATGGAGGTTAATTTTGCACAGACTTAATTTTCAAACTGTCACTTTCAACAACTGGTTCGACCTGCTGGCCTGGGCCAAATGCAATGGGAGAAATTCTCCCTCAACTCTTCGAAAAATCGCTTCTCAAGCAACGGTTTACCAATTATGGCGAGAGCGTAACAACACACTTCACAATCAACAAACAACACTAACACAGGGTCCTCTTTAAACAAGTGGACATGCAGATTCACAACACCATTTCATCCAAGAGGTACCGACGAAATTTCAGGGATCTCATGGGGTTATGGCTTCAGTGGGAGTAATATTCAAAAGCACTCATCTTTCCTGATGTAATCTTTGTTATTTTTTTTTTATTTTTTTATTTTTTTGGCAAAGATTACATGTAGATAGGTTAAACAATTTTGTAAAACCGAACATTTCATTTTCTAATTATATTTACATTCATATATATATAAAAAAGCAAAACTTAGACATCAAATTTTTAATGTCTATTTTTGTCTTTGTTATTCTTCTTTTATTTTCTTTGATTCAGTATCAGAAACTAGAAAAATGTATGTTAAGGTTTATGGATAGATTAACCCCCAGTTTTTGAGTTAGATTCTTTTATATATAGAACCAAAGAATTAATCTAGACGATGCAAAGATTAAACATACGATGTCGTTTGAGATGGTTTAATATTTCCATCACATAGGTTAAATTTTTTTGCAAAGATAAACATGACAAATAACATCATATAAAATATTTTATACGATGTCGTTTGATATGTTCCAATCTTCGCGTCGCTTAGGTTAAATTTTATGTTCTATAAATTACTCATAATCTTTTTATGTAGTCATCGTTGCCGCAGCTTTTAGAAAAAAAAATTGCGAAATCATTTAGAAAATTTGTTTGAGATTTCGATTGCATCTATGAGGAGCCCTTGAATTCGGTTACACTATGTGGAAAAGGTACATGCTAATTAAACAATATTTAAAATTTTTATATTCATTCACTTGTATTTTAATTTTTAATAACTTTATGGTGTTTTCATCAGTGAATTTTCTCTGATTATATCTTATTTTTTACTTTTTGTATGTGTTTAAATAAATAAAAAATAAAATATAATTGAAGCTTGGTATAAAAGTTCATATAAAACCTCTTAAAAATCATTTTAAAAGTATATCATCAATAGAAAAAAAACTCTATCGGAGATAGGGTTATCCAACCCAAATGATAAAATATGTGAAGTTATAGGGTCTAGATCTAACTGTGTTGAATTTAAAATTAGGATATCCGGATTTGACTTATATCTACTTGTAAGTATAATTTTCTTAAAAAAAATTTAAAATAGGGGAAAAAAAATTCATGAGGACGCTTAAAGAAATAATAGATTTTTTTCTCTTTTCGTTTTGTGTTTCATTAAGCAAGAATATTTATATATTTTTTTTTATCTTTTTCTTTCATTAAGAAATAATAGATTTTTTATATATTGATTTTCATGGTTAAAGGCTCTGGTGTGACATTTGACTACACATTAAATATAAAAAATAAAAAGTAAAAAATAAAAAATATTGATAAGCATTTTAAAATAAAATATGTAAGATTATATAAATATATTTATAAAGTAATATTTTTTTATTTGACTTGTGTAACAGGATGGTAGAATTATAATTAAGGAAAACAATCTTTAGATTATGAAAAATGGATGGTTCATATAGTACATTTTTTTGGTCAAGTCATCGAACAGTTTATATTTGCAAATAGTTTAAAATTTAGAAAATGATTAGAATTGCATATAAACCGGATATTCTGAAATTTAAGATATATAAATATAAATATGAATTTTAAAGAAACTACATGGATCGAATTTTTGGGTATCTAAAACCGGATCCATAGAAATTGGTTATTATGATTCAAATTTTAAAATATTTCCATATATAAAATGTTAGATGACTTGACCAGAGAAAATATATTATATGAACAATCAAAAATATTTCATAATCTAAAGATTCTCTTACTTAATTATAGTTCTGCTATCCTATTACACAAGTCTAATTAAAAAAAATATATTATTTTAACAATATATTTACATAATCTTAAAGCATTTTTAATGTTTCTTTTTCCAACACAGTTTAAAAAATGCTTTCAGATGCTTAAAGATGCAATTTTCTTAATGCTTCTTAAAAATCACGTTTAATACTCATCACGCTTTTTGGTTCCTATATCATAAACACATCTAAATTGAATTCTAAAATCACTTTTTTAAATTTTAAGATTATTTAGTTATAAGAAAGTTATTACTATCAAACTAAAAGAATATGAGAAAGAAAAAAAAAAGAGAATCAGTGTGTATATTAAAATATAAGTTTATATTATAGTTTAATTTTAAAATTAATTGTTAAAATAACAGATAAAAAGTGTTTATAACTTATAGGTATGTATTTATAGTTATTATATAAACAATAATAATAATTTACTACTTGATAATCTTAGAGTTTGCTTATGTTTTGCTTATCTTTTTCTTATATTTTGCTTATTTTTTGTCAACTTGATTTTATTTTAGTAGCCAGTAGGTTTGGGAAATAATAACAATATTGTGGTGTCGGAAAAGAAAGAAAGAAATGTATTTATAGAAAAAGCTAATGAAAATCTGAACTTTTTCCAACAATCCAATTAAAAGCATAATTTTAATTTTGCAAAACTTCTATAACAGATGAACCAACTTGTTTATGTAATACGCTAAATTTTATGCATTATATAATTTAAAAATAATCATGTTCTATATCATGAAATGTAAATTAAAACATTTGAATTCACATTTATATCACATTTATTTTAAATCAATAATAACATTAAAAAAAAAACACAATAAGAAATTCTGCGGCGTAGCGATTCTCATGTGATTTCAACTTCTAGTTAAGCCGGCGAAATCTGTAAATTGTCTCTCTTATGATGCAGAAAAGAATAAACAGACCAAAGTAAAAATCGCCCACGGGAACTGGATACGCAACGCCTGGTTGAACATAGTTCATCTGCAGATAATAATATTTCTCAAATATTATTTTACGCTTGAAGTATTATTACAATGTAATCTAAATTGTGTTCCTATCTTGATTAGCTACATGTATGGTTACAATCCATTTACAATCTTTTATAACATCTATCCAGTTAGTATTTAACAAAAAAAAAGAACATATAACTTGCACACACACAAAACTTTGGACTGTAGCTTTCATTGATAGTTTTAAAAGCAAAGCATTTACCAATTAGACTTTTAGTACTTTTTTAAAAAAAGTTTTTAAAGTCTAACTGGTTTCTTTTACTTTTGTTACGTTGAATTTATTAAAGTCACAAAAAAGAGTTTGTGAAATTTAACAAGTAAATAATATAAAAAAAATCTCGTTATTTTTCTTTCTCCCCTACCCCCCCCCCCCCAATAATTGAATTTTTTTTTCCTAAATGTATGTGTAATTTATCACAAAAATATTTTGATTAATTAACACTATTCTTTTTATTTCTGTTTTTTAGATCCATTTTTCATAAAAAATTGCATCAATGACCATCTTAAGCTTTCATCAATTATGTCGGAGTGATGGTTCCTCAATCCGAAAACCGAACCAGATCTATATAGATTAAATAGATTTTTTATTTGTCACTATATTGCCACAAGAATTCATTTTAGCATAATTTATATTTGTAAAAAATACAATATATAATAAAAATAACAGTAGTGCTTGACGTGAGTGGCCCGTGGGTGCTACTAAGCATGAGTAAGTGCTTAGTGTGTACGAGTTCTCGCGATCGAGTACACTTTCCAAAACAAAAAAAAGAATAACAGTCAAAACTTCTAAAGTATTTTGTTACCAATCATACTTTAATAACAACCAATCAAAGTTTCTACATCAAAATTTTTTATAGCTAATAACCTAAAGTAAAAGTCTATTCTAAAAGTCCTTTCCGAAGGCCCCTAAAATATTTGGGTGACTGAAAGAAGACTTGAGGACTAAAGGATTTGGCAAACTCTACAAGTCAATAACATCCTTTTGTACCCTGCAAAGACACACAAAATGCTGTTGAGAAAAAAGCTCAACAATTTACACAATATATTGTTATTATGGGCTTAAACAAAATATCACTTGGGAGCAGTAGTGGCACTTAAGCCAAAGAACCTCTCCAGGTTGAAACTTGGAAATTGACGATATAGCTAAGTCCGTTTTATGACCAAGGAAAAAAAGAATAAATAGAATGCAATTTTGAGAAATAATTAACACAAAACATTTGAGGTGAAACAAAATGAATAAATCATCAACATTATAGCAAATCACATGACATGCAAATCTTGTTCCTAACATGTGTAAATTGTGTGGACGAGATATACTCAGCAGCAATACCTTTCTCCTTGAGTGACATCTTTTGATTTTCCTTTAGCAAAGAGTAACAAAGAATGGTGCTTTAAATTCATTAACAAGAAAGCTTAATTAGAGAAAAGAGTTTAAAATGTTCAAAAAAAAAAAAAAAAGAGTTTAAAACAATAAAATAAAGAACAATGCACATACAGTGATTAGAGACCAATCAAAGGAGAACAACAAGCACAATTCCAATTCAAGCAGGAGCGTGATATGCTGTAAACATAAAGATAAAAAACGATTTCGATAGTTATTTTATAGAATTTTATTCTTCTTTTTCAATGTCATTGTATCTAGGGTTGTCATGCTCACATCAACTTATTGTTGGTTTCGAAGAAAACCCATGTCTCTGATGTGATTAGGTAAGTAGAAACTTATAAGTATAATGTTTCTCACCAAACTATAAATGGATTCATACAAAGGGTTGTGATTCTCTGGATTCATAACTTAGGCTCACTGTTAATCAGAAGAAGTTCTAGCAGACATCATCACTCTCAACCACATCGTTACAGCTTTCCATTAAACTTGTTGCTATTACGTTTGACTTGGCTCATTTGGGATATTGCAGAGGTAAAAGAGGCATCATAGGTGGTAACTGATATATCATGATTTTTACTGGTTTTTAAGCCATGATATATGTATATAATCGAGTCTTTTATGTGTCTTTTAAGTCTCTGTCGAGTCTTTGACAGGTTTACGCACGCTGGAGATCTTTTGGATGTTATGGAGCGATTCTGGGCATTGTAGCTGTTGTAACTGAAAAGTCAAAGCTGGTGCCTTTGGAGTACACTGGTGTCGATCGACACAACTCGCTGGTGTCTGTCGAGACCCACCGATGTTCACTGTTCATGCGGAAAATAGCTATTTTTGAAGATTTTCAATTTGTGCCCAGAAGTTTCATATATTTACAAAAGATTCCAAAACGTGTTTAGTCTATTTAATTAGGGGTTTTAGGTTAGTTGTTTTTTATCTATATTTCTACAAGCAGTTTCTGAGAGATTGAGAGCTTGGAGCTGATCTGATTACTCTTTACCACTTTGAAAGAAGATTTCGAACCTCTCTTTCTATTTTTCTATTCTTATTCATATGATATCTATTTCAATCATGTCTTTTGTTTCAATTGATATATCTTAGTAGATTCAATTTTCGCTTTAGGGATTCTCATTAGAGATTTCATGGAATGATAGATTGATTAATTGGTTAGGATTCAAACTTGATAATTCTTCACCTAGGATTGCACTTAAAGCTAATTTTGGATTGATCACCTAGAATTATGATTATAGGTTGTTAAATTGGCATAACAGCGTGATTTATAATCTGATAAAACCTAGAGTGAACAAATCAGATAATTGCAAAGAAATTTGGATTAGATAATTTGTGAACAAATCGAACATGCGCTAAATGCTTGTTTAGACTTTAGGATTCGCAAAGAAATTTGGTTTCTTGGGTTTTAAACATAGTTAATTCTCGCAACAAAAATTGGTTAATTTTACATTAGTGATTTGAGTTCTATAACTTGCTCGCAATTTGATCTTAACCAGTTAATTGATATGCATTATTTGATTTCCTGAGAACTTCCCTAGATCTGACATTTTCCCATTTGATAACAAACTGATTTTATTATTTTGTATTTTTCTTTAAATTACTTCTTATTTGACTTGGTTTAATTTTAAACGAAAAGATCTATTGTGAGGTTCATGAGTCCTTATGGATTCGACCCCTAAGTACTGCATCGATCTCTTAATTTGAGAGAGTAGCTCTAGCATTAATTTGGGCATATCAATTTTTGACACCGTTGCCGGGGACTCTTTGATTCGCCATTAGATTTAAGTTAGAATTTAGTCTAAGATTTTTTTTTTAGTTTGTTACTTACGCATTCTATCTCTTATTTTTCTTGTGTTTCAGGTGTATTCCTAATCACAAAACCAAGAGCAACAAGGATCTTCAGCTCGTGACTCTTTCTAATCAGGAGCTAGCAGAGTTAGAACGAATGAACCGGAAAGCGAAGAAACCAGCTGAAATGGTGAACGCATTGATATTGGTTCGTGATGCAGCTGGTATCTTGCGAGATCAAGAGGGCCTAGTGCACAACGAGCAGAGTCAGAAACTTGATGCAGGTGGAACTGAATTAAGTTTTGTTCTTATTCGGACTTGATATTATATAACCGAATTTCCTGAATCCCGAATTTCTCAAACCGAACCCGAACCGTTTAATCGAATGCCCACCCCTAGTTAGTTCCAAGAGTTTTCTCATGCCATCATGTCCTATAATTTTTTTTTTATGAAATGTTGAATTTACTCCCTCTGTTTTATTATAAGTGGTGTTTAAGATTTTTACACATAAATTAAGAAAAAAATAAAATTCTTTCTTTAATCTCTCATTAATACACAAGACACAACAAATTTATATGGTCATTACATCAAAATAATAGAGCTAAAAAAGAAAAACTTTTACTAAAAATCTTTATTGAAAATCCAGAACAACATTTACAATGAAACAAATTTTAAACTCTAGAAAAAGAAACACTAAATATGAAACAAAGGGAGTATTTATCATCAAAAAGTATTATTTACATGACCAGAGAATTGGAAAAAAAAAAAAAGTTTCAATGACTTCTCGTAACGACCATGAGGAATTGTCCAATGACTTCTCGTAAAGCTCCATCTTTGCAACATATCACTATACGCAGTGGCGGACCCATAAATTATTTTTACCAGGGTCAAATAAAAATACTAAAAACATATTATAAAATTTATCACATTATTTTTAGAGATACATATACTATACTTTTTAAAAAGGTCGTTATTTTAAAATAATAAAAATTAAAATGTCTAAATAGAACAAACAAGAAAGCTATATATATGGTCAAAACGAGGATTGAACCTTGGTTTAGGGGTGTCATAACCTAGAAAATAACTATTTTTGTTACCAACTCTTTAAATATTTATATGCACTAAAATATATGAGTTTTCTCCTAAAAAACCATAGAACTTATTAAAATTTTCAAGAATGACACTCAACTAATTATTGTGCAAGTCAATCCATCAAACATAAAAGTCACCCGCAATATAGCCATTGCCTATATCGTCGACGTGACATCCATTTCACTCTGTTAGAAAGTGACAGAATGAGTAAAACGACGTCATTTTAGGGCAAAAAAACTGCATGATATTTTATAGGACTCCTCATTGTTTTTCGTCAAGAAAACAACATGATTTTCGAAACATCATAAATTAAGTTTAGATTTGAAAATAATCAGAATTGGGAAAAAATTAAAAATAGAGTTCATCATTCATCATTCATCATCATCATTTTAATACATCTTAAAACACAACACATAGAAGAAGAAGAAAAGCCGATACAGATCTACAACACCATGGGTTTAGGAATCTTAGCTAGCTTCTCTAACAATTTGACCAGCTTCATGTTTTCTTCAATCTCAAACCTCCTTGAGGATACGTGCTATCAATCCCAAATCGAACAAAGCTACTGAGGGAGTGAAGAAGATGAAGATGAAGACGATAAACAAACCTGCAATGCGAAGGAGTAAAGAAGATGAAGCATCGTCAAGATGAGTTTGTTGATTTCATGAAATCCAATTTATGAATTTAGTTTGTTTATCTTAAATTTTAGTTTATCCCAAATTTAAAATTTTCCAATTGTAAAAATCAGATGTGATAATAAAAATCATTTGTTTTGATGACAAACATAAAAAATCATATTGTTTTCATGGAAAAAAAAAACATGTTGTTTTACCTAGCATTAAACAACATGTAGTTTATCTCTAAAACGACGTCGTTTTACTCATTCCGTCACTTTTTAACAGAGTTAAGCGGATGCAACGTCGACGATATAGATTATGGCTATATTGCGAGTGACTTTTGGGTTCAATGGGTTGATCTGCATAATAATTAGTTGAGTGTCATTCTTGCAAATTTTAATAAGTTGGATGGTTTTATAGCAGAAAATCAAAATATATTTACTCATTTTAGAGGTGTCATGTGACCCCATAATTTCATAATGGGTCCGCCAGTGACCATACTTCAAGGAAGGGGGATAGTGGAGGGAGGAGATGCAAACAGAGCGCCTTATCAATGATTTAAACAAGCTGGAAACGTGTATGATGTGGTTGATGATGTTTTTTTCCATTGCATTCATGCTTTATATGATAGATCGTAGCTTGGAAACAAAACCGGATGAGAAAAGAGTCTGTTTTGTTAGACCTACGAGTCAATAAACGGGAAATAGTGTCGTTCCAATCCAGTGAAATGGTTTGGCGAAGGAAAGCACCACCGACTTTCATACAAATTGCAAAGAAGATGTGATCACGAGACTCATCTGGTTCATTGTGGGTGAAGTTAAAAAGACAAAACCTATTTGTGAGTCTATTGAAATCTCACTTGTTCAAAATGTTCTACAATTATTCATTTTCTAATCTATTCATATCGCACCAACAAAAAGCAGCCAGAAAAACAATCATATTTTTTTAACAAAAATTCATAAATATCACAGCACGCATATAAGTATTTGATTATGAATCTTATTTACATTTTCTTAAATATGTATATATGGTTGAGTTTTCTAAGCATTTTATAATATTTAAAGATAAACAAAATGTAAGTATGGTAAAGTTTGAATTAATTTGTTTTTTTTTTGTTAAAAATAAAGTTTGAATTAATTTACGTAATTACTATATATATTAGCTAAAGTAAGTTCATTTTATAACTATTTTTATATAATTTTAAACCAAATATCATTTTTAAGGAGAAGACAAGGTTCGTATTCATCGCCAAGAATATTCGACATAATTTTTTCTGTCAATGTAATGTTAAGTGCATTTTGGAATTTCATCGTAAAGATGATAGCCAATGAAAAGTACGTGAAAGGGGGGGGGGGGGGAAGTAACACTCTTTCATCAAAATTGTTTCAATTTTTTTTTGTATGTGTTAACGGTTGTATTGAGAATGTTTATGTATCTCTTAAACTCTTTATAAATTATTTTATTTTATTGGCATTAAAAAAGTGTGCGTAAGAAGAATCTCCGATCTGGACTAGAATATATTGTAAAAAGTATTTAAATCAGTAAAATGGCATAAGTTATGCCAAACAAACAAAAATCCATATTTCAGTACTTAATTCAATCTTATTGATGATGGGTGGGATCAAACATTAAGCTTAACAAAGTTTATTCATTACATGTGTGTGTTAATTTGGATCAAAATGCTCTCTTTTTATGCAATGGCAACCACATTTAGATCTTCCCTTGCTTTTGTGAAGAATACATCATGTTTCTGATGTGTTAGCTCGACAAGATGACATAAAACATTAGTGGTGTATGATATTTACAGCAAGGACTTACCAATTACTTCTCTCTAAATTTACCTATCTCCAATTGTAAGTAACCTCATCTATTATATATCTGTGATGGACTTCATTATTCCTTACTTTTAAACAGAAATAGCAGCAACCTCAAACAACCACAGAAGAAATGCTCAGTATAAAGGATGCATCTTGTTTTTGAGAAATCAAATATATAATGGACGGAGGGGCTCTCTCCAAACTCGACACCTAAACTTCGATGTTCTCCAATCATCAAGCCATATCATGTCATGTAAGCAATTTTAGCTTTTAATTTTTTTTGATATATTTGTCTTTTCTTCATCCTTCTCTTGAAATTCATATTTATGTAAGATTCACAAAAAGCTATAAAAAATTAATTAGTTCTTAAATAAAAAAAATCGTAGAACAAAATAAATATGAATTATGTTATTATTATTTTGATATATTTGTCTTTTCGTCACCCTTCTCATAGAATTCATATTTATGTAAGGTTCTCAAAAAGAAAAGAAAAAATATGAATTAGTTCTTAAATAAAAAAAATTATATAACAAAATAAATATAGTTATGTTAATATTATAAATATGAATTATATTTGAGAAATTCCCTAAAATAGCACCAAATGATGTTTTTGTTCCACAATTAGCACACTTTTTTATTTAGGACAAAAATAGCATTTTATAAAGTTCATAATTTATTTATTTATTTAATTTAGGTTAACTATATTAGTATTTAGGGTTTAGTTTTTAGGGGTAGGCGTAAGATTTAGGGTTTAGGGCTTAGGTTTTAGGGTTTTCTAAATCCGAAACCCTAAATTCTAAACACTGAGGTTAATAAAAATGATATTTGTGTCCTAAATGAAATGTGTGCTAAATATATCAAAAAAAATTATATTTTGTGCTATTTTTGAGAATTGTCCATTATATTTTTAAGATGGTTGGTTAATATTAATTAATATTTGTATTCTTAAATTCTTGAATATTTAAATTTTTTTTTAATTGGTTCAAATTTTTTATGTTAACTATATGGTTACATTACATCGTAATTTAAAGTCAAAATAAAAAGAGAGCTACCATATTTTAAAAAAACAAACTATCATAAGATGATACAACTATTATTGAGTTACCGAATCAATCCCGTCTAAAGAAACATAAATATTTTGGTAACTTTATTATATAGAAAAACAGTCTAATGCTAAAAACATGCAAAACTCATAAATATTTTGATTTTAGTATGTATGGGAAAAGGGGCTCTCTCCAGCACCGACACATGGACCCATGTTTGCAAATTTCAAAGTCATAAAGAAAGTTTGCAGAGAATTATGTTTGATAATCGATTTTTAGAGAGGAAGTGAATAAGAAAAAATATGTAGTAAGACGAATAGCATGCTGTCTCATATATTTTTCATACTCTGCATTTACATCAACATGTTTCTCTTTGGAAATTAATAAAACAAGTTAATGTCAAACCATCTATATAGTAGGTAAATGGAAATGATATTACTCTTTTGTATATGGTTACTGATAAATATTTTATTTTGGATTGAAAATGCTGCTGATTTAATTAAACATAGACTATCAATTTATTTTCTAACAAGGTTCACATGTCATATGGGTTTGAATGGTACTCTATTTCTAGAGCGATATGTATTTTTCAAGAATGTTAAGCTCATGTTTGATAACATCGTATGCTTACCTATTATAGATATTGTTTTCTTCTGTTTTTGAGAAGATTTTGTTATGATTTCATGGAAAAAGATTCAAAATATCATCTATTATAGGTTCAAGAAGGTTTTATAGGTTTTACGGAAAAATTGAGCAAAGGGCAAGCAAACCCCGTTTTAAGACAGGTTCAGACTGCCAGAAGTATGACATCCGTTGAAAACCTTCCGATGACCAAATTTGGAGTTCTTAGAGTCTATGAAAAGGTAGAAGAGTCAAAATTCACCTCGGACAAGAATCAATGAAATCCATTCAGCCGTTTGGAAGATACATCCCGAAGAGTAAAGACATGTCGAAACCGGTCACAAAGAGTGTGACCGGTGTGAAGCTGCCTTTGGGACCGGTCACAATGTCCGTGACCGGTGGGAGCCTTCTTACCAGAACCAATCACAAGGCCCGTGACTGATGGGAAGGCCCTTGTCCTTGCACTTTCCTAAAACAATGAGTTTAGCTCTAAAAATCCTAAACCGACCCCAAGACCTATAAATACCCATTCTTATGAATGTTATGCAGTTTGAACTCATGGTGAAGCCACAGAAGACTCAAGAAACCTCAAAGGAGATCCCAAAGGAACCCTAGATGCCACCGCTGATCTCTACCTCGTCGAATACCTTGAAGTTCCACCAAAATGATTTCTCTATCTATTTTTTTGCTTTGTATTCAATTTACAGAAGTAATCTCTGAACCCTAATTTCTATTTTCACTCATTTATGAACATGAATTGCTTTAACCTTACTTTGATGTCTTTTAAGCATGATTGAGTAGTTTACTTTTTGGGTTTAAAGGGAAATTCAAAGGGGGCGATGTGATCTATTAGTTTAGGTGGCGAGATATGTAAATTTTCATGATTCGTTTACATTATTCTTTCGTTCTAAGCTTTCTTTTAATGCATGTAGTTAGCGTCATGAACTAGCTCTGATCTCAGGTATTTAGGTTTTGCTACCCGCTTGCCTAATTGCTAGAACCTCGTTTGGATGAATGTCGTGTTATAACAAGCACGTACCACTTAGTTATAGTGCTTCATGGACTATAATCAAACTTGATTTTAATGTTTTGATATATGCGTCGTTGCATGAGTAAGTTGAGTAACGGAGTATAAAGATTTTAGCCGATTAATTCTACGGCTTATAGGTTAATTGATCATTAGTGTTTCGTAGTCCGAGACTTGTAAGTAAACAGACATTGTCTTAGATTTCTCTTGAATAGATAGATCATGGAACCCCCTGCGATCCCTTGAATACCCAACACTTTCTCTTATTGTTTACATTCATTCTTATTTTTTTTTATTTCTTTACTTGCATCCCTGACACACAACAAACCCTTTTTTCATATTCTCATTCTAGCCTTACTTTGGTCTATAATATTTGTAATACAACTTCTCTCCGTGAGATTCGATCCTTAAAGACTACGACTGACTAATTGTGCACTTGCAATAGTCGTGTGGTTTTTTGAGATAAAAGATTTGAAGTGAAACGCCGCACACATCAATGTTTGAGATACATTTTACAACCGATACTGTAACGCCCGTGTTCCGAAAAATGGAAATTTCGGAATTACATACGGAATTTATGCGGAGAATCTCTGGAAAATATTTCCGGGAATTTTTGGAGTAATTTGGAAGTTACACCGCATTTTTCTCGTAGGGGTGTTCGGAATCGATTGAGAAGGTTGGGGTCAATTTGTGAACTTTTGAGAGTTCAGGGACCAAATCTTAAATGATTCTAATCTGATTAAATCAGATCATCACCAACCATTCTCCACCATCTTTTTCCACTTTCTCCACTCTAGCCTTAGAGGCTACACCCCCCCCCCCCCCTACAAAGCAGCCTAGTGCCTCCATTTTCTCCACTAAAGTCAGCTGCACCTTCTCTTCATTCTCCTTCAGAAAATCTGCCGACACTTCAGAGAAAGAGTAAGAGAAAGAGAGAGAGAGAGAGAGAGAGAGAAGAAGTGTGCATGAGAAGTGAGGTTTTGATCAGAATTTTAGAGAAGGAGAGAAGGAGAGAAGGAGAGTTTGTGAGCTGTGTGTGGTGTGGAGAGTAAGAGAGGAGTGAGCTTGGTGGCTGTGCTGGCGTAGAGAGCCAGAGAGGGAGTTGAGGGTGATTGAAGAGAAGAGGAGAGTGGGGGTGTTGGTGGTTGTTCCGTGAGTGAGAAGGAAAAAGAGGTTCGACCTAGCAAATCATTTCCAAAGGTAACGAAAATTTGTGGAGTTGTAGTTAAGTCTTATATCTAGATGTAGCAATTTGCGGAATTGGATTTGAGTTAATTTTCTGAAAGTTATTCACGTTTCCGTGAGGCGCTCTGTTTCAGATGCGAACCGGACCAACGTGGATTCAGAGAACAATCGCGAGTTCGTCTGTGGTCGGATCATCACGAAACTTTGAGGTTAGCTTCAGGACATTAAGGGGTTGAGTTTCAACGGTGGGATTGAGATTTCAACGGTTAGATGTGACTTCGTGACTCAATCTTTAAGGCTGATTGTTTCTGTTATTTTCCAATTTTGCAGAATTTTGTCATAAAAGTTTCTGCATTTGGTTAAGGTGAGTGCAGGACCGTAAGCTTATCTAAGCGATTGAGTTATTTGATGTGTTTGCATGATTGTAGGCCGTATGATCTCTGGTGGATCTAGATCGAGTGTTTCTTGAGATGGTTGATTTATTTGCGGTATTTTCGTGTTTAATAGGTTGAATAATTTTAATCGTTTGTGTGTATAGCTTGTAGACGGGAGGATTGCCTCACTAAGTATTTGTTGAAATACTTATGCATCTCATTTTATTTGATGCAGAGAAAGAAAATGTGTGACCGTGGAATTATGGCGAAGAAGAGGGGATGATCTAGGAACTCGGTTGTTTGTTTAAGAGTCTTCCGCTATAAAAGGATTTGTGTTGTTTAGTATTTATGGATAAATGAACTAACGATCTCGAGTCCGGTTTCTCGTTTATCGAGAAGCGTTATAGATAACAGAAATTGTCTATGGAAGCCAAGGTGGCTATACAGACCAACTTTGACTCTCAACTCAAGTCGTCGTATTCTGGAAAGATCGATGGATCAAATGTCCTTTCGGATAATTAAGTAAAATATTTATGTGTTATATTTTACTTATGGAGTTAAATAATTATAATGCAAGGATAGTTGCATTGTTAAATGGTCTGGGGTAGTAATTAATATTTATGGGAATATTAATTAATTAAAAAAAAAAAAACGAGTGCGGTCGTTTCAATTTGGTATCAGAGCGATTACGGTTCTAGGATGGTTTTTAGAAAAATTAAATTAGATTTGATTTAATTTTTGGTGCTGTGTGAAGCATGAGTAATTTGAATTGAATTGACTATGTGAGTTAGTCAATTGTTTGGGTATGGAGTTTTAGATCATCCTCTTCGAGCCTTTAATGAGATTCCACGGTAAGTTGTTTCTTTTCTGTTTGGTTGTTTGTTGTGATAGTTAAAGACTCGGTGGAATAGTCTTTTGGGGCCAAAGTTTTTAATCATATAATATTTTATGTGATTTAAGCTGTGGTGTCCGGTTTGGGTCGGGTTAATCCGTGAACCGGATTTAAAAAATTTAATTGAGGAATTACTCATATTAAATTAAATCGGGACCATGGAATTAGTTGGGTTAGGAGATTAACCATGGGTTATCCTTGGGTTATTAAACATGTATTTAATCCATGATCGGTTAATCTAAACCGTGGAAGTTCGAGTCTGTTGTTGAGCCGGCTTCTGTGGTTGTTAAGGTTTGATCGAAGAGCCAACTATTGGGTATAGATGGCTAAAAGAGGTAGAGGACGTGGCCGTGGTACCGGTATGGGTAGGGGTCGCGGTCAGAGAAACGCGAGGACTCCGGGTGGTAGAGGAGAGTGTGACACAAAGTGTTACGTTTGAGCGGGCTGGAAACTCGCATGCGGATCAGGCTAGAACGGAGGGTGTGGCCGGTGTTGCTGGAGGTCCAGCGGGTGCTGCGGGTGTGGCAATAGGCGTAGCTCCGGCCCTAGAGGATCCTATTGCGAATTTCTTGGCCTTTCTGTTGGAGCGGTTACCAGAGAGGGTACCAGTACAGGCTCCAGTTGTACCACCGGTAGCTGAGGCGCAGCCGAGGGTAGTGGTTACGGTTAAGCTCCCATATTAACCGAGGTTATAGGAGTAGTGGTGGATGTTGGAGCGGAATTTTCGTTCAAGTAGATACTTAGTGGAGTATCAGTTTGTTTTGACCGTCCGCTACCTAGAGTGGGTTGCGTGAGTTTCAAGCTCGAATCTCTTTTAGATGGAACTAAGAGGCCGAGAGAGTTCTGGGAGAGTCCCGGAAAAAGTTCGGCAGAGTTCCGGAGAAATTCGGGAAGAGTGAACCATGGGTGGTATGGTTCGGGACTGAAGTTCCAAAAATGGATAGTTGCCTAGAATGGAAAGTTTCCAAAAAAAGATAGTTTCCTAGAATGGAAAGTTTCCAGAAATGGATAGTTACCTAGAATGGAAAGTTTCTTCAAAAGACAAATTTGGTTGCAGAGGTGTTGAGTCGCAAGCGGGTAGCTTCGGCTAGTGAGCGGGACATGGTGTCCTTGGTAAGCGAGATTAGCACATTGAAGTTGTGTGCTACATCTCAGGAACCGTTAGGCTAGGAGGCAGCGAATCAGGCCGATCTTTTGAGTAGGGTTCGGATGGCCCAGGAAAAAGATGAAGGTCTGATTAAAGGTTCCGGGGATGCGGGATTAGAATATCAGGTCTCTGCGAATGGGACTATCCTGGTGCATGGGCGGGTATATGTACCCAAGGATGAGGATCTGAGACGAGAGATCCTGAGTGAGGCCCATGCGAGTATGTTTTCGATTCATCCAGGGGCGACCAAGATGTACCGGGATCTGAAAAGGTATTATCATTGGGTCGGGATAAAGAAAGATGTGGCTAACTGGGTTGCGGCTTGTGATGTATGCCAGTTAGTGAAGGCTGAGCACCAGGTTCCAAGCGGGTTGTTGCGGAGTTTACCCATCCCGGAGTGGAAGTGGGATATGATTACGATGGATTTCGTGGTCGGCTTGCCCGTCTCTCGGACCAAGGATGCTATTTGGGTCATTGTTGATCGTTTGACCAAGTCAGCACATTTTCTGGCCATTAAAAAGACCGATGGAGCTGCGGTATTGGCTAAGAAGTATGTCAATGAGATTGTGAGACCTCATGGGGTACCTATGAGTATAGTGTCGGACCGTGATTCCAAGTTCACTTCGGTGTTTTGGAAGGCCTTTCAGGCGGAGATGGGCACTAAGGTACACATGAGTACGGCCTATCACCCTCAGACAGATGGACAGTCCGAGAGAATCATCCAGACTCTCGAGGATCTGCTGAGGATGTGTGTGCTTGACTGGGGAGGTCATTGGGTGGACTACCTGAACTTGGTAGAATTTACCTATAATAATAGCTACCAGGCTAGTATCGGAATGGCTCCATATGAGGCGCTGTATGGGAGGCCATGTCGTACACCATTATGCTGGACCCAAGTGGGGGAGAGGAGCATGTTTGCTGCAGATTTTGTTCAGGAAACTACGGAGAAGATCCGGGTTTTGAAGCTGAACATGAAAGAAGCGCAGGATCGGCAAAAGAGTTATGCCGATAAGAGGAGGAAAGACCTCGAGCTTGAGGTGGGAGATAAAGTGTATCTTAAGATGGCTATGTTGCCATGGAAATTAAGTGAACATGAGGTTCTAGAAAGAGTTTTTATGAGGAATTAAAAACTTGAGTTATAATCGGAAAAAGATTATGTGGATACCCTGAGGACGGGGTATGTTGTGAGATAACCTGAGTAGTGGTTATGGAAAGGATGATATTCCGGGTTGGAATATGTGTGATGCCGGTATTACCTTGCGAGGTCGTATGCGGATCACGGGAGGTCGTTTCAGTCGGGAGTGCTTGTAGACGTATTGTGGGTCAAGGATGCTCAAGGACGGTTGGTCCTGTACAACTCTTGGGAGGATGGATAGTTCCTCTGATACCCAGAACTCGAAAGGTATATAGCGCAGGGTGGAGTGGTATGTGATATCGAGAACCCGTAAGGTTATAGTTCCCAGAGTTGAGGGGTATAAGTGTGATACCCAGAGCTCGCAAGGTATATAGCCCAGAGTGGAGTGGTATGTGATTACCAAGGACTCGGAAGGTTATACTACCCAGAGTTGAGTGGTATGAGTGTGATACCTAGAACTCGTAAGGAATATAGCCCAGGGTGGAGTGTTATGTGATACCGAGAACCCGTAAGGTTAGACTACCCAGAGTAGAGTGGTATGTGTGCGATGCCGAGAACTCGTAAGGTGTATAGCCCAAAGTGGAGTGGTACGTGGTTACCCGAGAACTCGTAAGGTTATAGTGCCCAGAGTGGAGTGGCATGAATTTCATACCAAGAGCTCATAAGGACTGTGTGGCCTGAGAGCGGAGTGGTATTGATACCTAGAACTCGTAGGACTTGGTGTCTTAAAGTGTAGAGGTATGAGTAGAGTTGTGAGCAATGATCTATGACCAGAGTCTTAAGCAAATGACTGAAAGTAGATCTCAGAGGTCAATAGTGTTTGATCTTGAGGCTGGTTGTGTGGCAAGTAGGGTCAAGTGTGACCACTATGTTATGAGATGTGTGGTGGAGTTCATTGGGTATTGACTGTGCCGTTAGATTCGAGGACGAATCTATGATAGTGGGGGAGAATTGTAACGCCCGTGTTCCGAAAAATGGAAATTTCGGAATTACATACGGAATTTATGCGGAGAATCTCTGGAAAATATTTCCGGGAATTTTTGGAGTAATTTGGAAGTTACACCGCATTTTTCTCGTAGGGGTGTTCGGAATCGATTGAGAAGGTTGGGGTCAATTTGTGAACTTTTGAGAGTTCAGGGACCAAATCTTAAATGATTCTAATCTGATTAAATCAGATCATCACCAACCATTCTCCACCATCTTTTTCCACTTTCTCCACTCTAGCCTTAGAGGCTACACCCCCCCCCCCCTACAAAGCAGCCTAGTGCCTCCATTTTCTCCACTAAAGTCAGCTGCACCTTCTCTTCATTCTCCTTCAGAAAATCTGCCGACACTTCAGAGAAAGAGTAAGAGAAAGAGAGAGAGAGAGAGAGAGAGAGAGAGAAGAAGTGTGCATGAGAAGTGAGGTTTTGATCAGAATTTTAGAGAAGGAGAGAAGGAGAGAAGGAGAGTTTGTGAGCTGTGTGTGGTGTGGAGAGTAAGAGAGGAGTGAGCTTGGTGGCTGTGCTGGCGTAGAGAGCCAGAGAGGGAGTTGAGGGTGATTGAAGAGAAGAGGAGAGTGGGGGTGTTGGTGGTTGTTCCGTGAGTGAGAAGGAAAAAGAGGTTCGACCTAGCAAATCATTTCCAAAGGTAACGAAAATTTGTGGAGTTGTAGTTAAGTCTTATATCTAGATGTAGCAATTTGCGGAATTGGATTTGAGTTAATTTTCTGAAAGTTATTCACGTTTCCGTGAGGCGCTCTGTTTCAGATGCGAACCGGACCAACGTGGATTCAGAGAACAATCGCGAGTTCGTCTGTGGTCGGATCATCACGAAACTTTGAGGTTAGCTTCAGGACATTAAGGGGTTGAGTTTCAACGGTGGGATTGAAATTTCAACGGTTAGATGTGACTTCGTGACTCAATCTTTAAGGCTGATTGTTTCTATTATTTTCCAATTTTGCAGAATTTTGTCATAAAAGTTTCTGCATTTGGTTAAGGTGAGTGCAGGACCGTAAGCTTATCTAAGCGATTGAGTTATTTGATGTGTTTGCATGATTGTAGGCCGTTTGATCTCTGGTGGATCTAGATCGAGTGTTTCTTGAGATGGTTGATTTATTTGCGGTATTTTCGTGTTTAATAGGTTGAATAATTTTAATCGTTTGTGTGTATAGCTTGTAGACGGGAGGATTGCCTCACTAAGTATTTGTTGAAATACTTATGCATCTCATTTTATTTGATGCAGAGAAAGAAAATGTGTGACCGTGGAATTATGGCGAAGAAGAGGGGATGATCTAGGAACTCGGTTGTTTGTTTAAGAGTCTTCCGCTATAAAAGGATTTGTGTTGTTTAGTATTTATGGATAAATGAACTAACGATCTCGAGTCCGGTTTCTCGTTTATCGAGAAGCGTTATAGACAACAGAAATTGTCTATGGAAGCCAAGGTGGCTATACAGACCAACTTTGACTCTCAACTCAAGTCGTCGTATTCTGGAAAGATCGATGGATCAAATGTCCTTTCGGATAATTAAGTAAAATATTTATGTGTTATATTTTACTTATGGAGTTAAATAATTATAATGCAAGGATAGTTGCATTGTTAAATGGTCTGGGGTAGTAATTAATATTTATGGGAATATTAATTAATTAAAAAAAAAAAAACGAGTGCGGTCGTTTCAGATACCCACACAACCTAGGAACTATATAACAACCGTACTTCAGTCTTCAGAACCTATGATTGTTCACTTTTCAATAAGTTAAAAACTACTATATCAAATAGAATAACCGAATTGGTTTTTGGAAAGTATACAAACATCAAATAAATAGCTCAAATTAGTCAAATTTAACGTAGCTTGGGAGTAGAAAAAAGGGGATTACTTATCTAATTATTAACAACAACTTATCCCTAATGTATCATCTCATTTGGAGGAAGGATATGTGGTTGATAAGAAGGTCTTTGGCTTTTTGTTCCAATTTGAGCATTTTGTTTAAAATTATAATTGATGATTAATTGGTAAAATGTAATTTATCTTATACAAAACTAAAATATGCATGATTGTAGATTTGGTCTTAGCAAAAAACAAAAAAAGATTATTGTTCTAAAGATATTTTTGATGCTGAGTACAATTCAGTCATTACTTTCATGTTTATTTATAATTCTAGACTATTTCCTCTAATTTTTAATTAAGGTTGGTAGCTGTCAAATTAAAAATTAACCTTGAAAAAAATGTAGAACATAACTGAGTACAAACTTTATATTATTAATTTAGAAAATATTTATAAAATGCTCAATCTAAAGATTACATTGGCAAATGTCAAACTCCACAAGAGTTGCCTCCCGGACCACCAAAATTGAAAAAGAAACCAGGTGGAGTATGATGAAATGGGTTTACCTTACCAATTTTTAGCCCATAACATTTGGGACTATCTACCAGCTTCTCTATAGGAAAAGAATCCACGCTATGTTTCTCATAGTTAGAATTAAAGACTGCAACAGCTGTAAACAATGCTGATTCCTTGAAATCTCCAGTCGGAAAATTACCATTACCCATTGGAGGGCTTGAACCTGAACTTGAAGCCTGAACCACACCCCCAGCTCCAGCAATATTTGCACCATTGCCTATAAGGTTAAATAATTCTTTTGGCCAATACCCGATATCTACGTCAGGCGATAGTTGTGTAATCCACCAGTTTCCGGTTTTTGCATCCTTTTAGCGTATATTAAAAGACAAAACAGATTCATATGTTAATTAAAAAATTGTAAAAAATCAAAGATGTGCTAAATTTCTAATCAAATTACTTAAAGAGCATACTATTACGGACTATAAAGAGGGTTATAACGTTATAGTCAAATACATCGATCAATAGATGATTCATTTCAAGATTTTTCATAAATCTTATAATACAGAGTATGAAAGACATAAAAATTTGAAAAAAAAATCAAATTAAATAAAACTAATTAAAAAAAAAATCTTCAAAAAAAAATTTGTGTTAGTGAAAATGACTGTAACAAAGTATATGCTAATTAAATTGCTAATCCAATTACTTCGATGACCAATTTAATTTTATCATAAATCCATTTCTTCAATGCCATAAATGGAGAAATTCTTTTCTCCAATGCCATAAGTGGATGAAATGACGAGTTTGTCCTTAATGAGGTTGGCATAAGGGTTTAATAGCATTGGATTGTATGTGTTTCGAAGAAAAACACAGCAGCTCAGTTGTTTGAGTTTGCGTGTGCATGGTTCGAATCTGCTATGCACGCTCCGGTTTGGACCCTTCATCTTCTTAACAAAAATAGAAGGGTATTTCTTTCTTTTCAATAAAAGCTTGTGACATTCAGATTAACTTGTGCCACGGCAGATTAAAACTTATCAAATTGTGGCATTCGAGCAATTGATTCAAATACTTGACTAGTAAGTGGGAATGACATAAGAATTATAGTAATGAAGTTTTTTCTTTGTTAAAAAGTTTCATAAATTTTTGAAAAATAGAATTGAATAATATAATGCTAATAAAATAAATTTCAAAACATTTATAGAAAAAGGAAATAAGGATATAAAATTAGGAAAATACCTGATTAATAGAGAAACGCAACCAGGCAGGGACTCCTGGTCTAAGGTTATTGGGTCCGGCTAGGGAAACCTCATGTGATACTTGAACAAACCCTGGACAAGCTGTATTGTAACATCCTTTTCCATCTTTACCCTATAAAAATCATTTACATATTATTTGATTTAATTAAGAAGTACAGCAATTTATGAAAACCTAAAGAAATTGAACACATACACACCTTCCAAAATCCATATGACCAAACACGTCCATCGCCAAATGCACTTGGATTTATCTGTCACAAAGACTTTGCAATACTTTAAGTGGACCCAAGATTAATGAATGATTTTATAAAAAGAAAAACTAATTAAATGCAAAACCTACCATAAAACCAGCTTGTATGAAATTGACTTGGTTATTTAATCCACTGCCTACATATACTTGACTATACGAGGCTTGATCTTTTCCAATGTTCAGCGCATATGCATTAAACCAACTTTCTACACCACGAAATGGACCACCACTTAACCGAAGTCCAGCAATCTACCAAGAGTGGGTTATAACGATATATATACATATTAATAAATCCCTATAAAAATAAACATATAAAATTAATTTATTTGATATAGTGTATTAGGATAGATTTAAGATGAATACTTACATGTATTCCAGGGGTATCACCTGTTAGCGGATGAAAATATTTTTCAGCGAAAAGTTGTGTGTTGGTGATGTATTCTTTTGAATTTCTCAATATAGGAACGGTTCCATTGGGACATCTGATTTTCTTCATATATGTTTTGTTGTTGGTAGTTTGATTCTTAGATTCATGACTTGAAACTGATGGTCTCATCTTTACAAATATAAAATTGCATAGTCAAATTCAAATTTTATAAAAGTAATATGTATATGTAGGGAACGAATTTCTGAAACGTCTATGCACCTGGATTGTGTGGTTTTTGAGCAAGGGATGATCAAGTCCTGGTTGCTTATAAATGTCAATGCAATCATATGTTACATTTTCACTTATCTGTCAATATTGACAAGAAAAAAAGATTGGAATTTTTATAACAAAAATAAGCAAGACGATGTCATGCTTCTTTTTCAATCAAGAAAAAATAATAATAAGCAAGAGGATGTTGAACGCAGTCCATGACATATCAAAATATGATGTTGAACTAATTAAGTAAATCAATATATATTTTTTTTGTTTTAAAGTTTACCTTGAAGGATCTGAGAGGCACCATATTTTGATCGGAATGAACTAGGACTGCTGAAAACAAAAGATGTAAGAGATTCATGACAAGAGCCAGCATAATTCTTGTAGACATGATATTAGTTTTTGTTTCCTAAAGACTGAATGTATTTACTATTATTTATATCAATATTATTGGTACGGTTTACTTCTTTTTAAGGTAATAATAGAAATACAAATATTTGACTGCAAAGGAAATCAACATATTTACCTAACATATTACCAAAACAAAAATATTTGACTGTAGTATATCTTTAGAGGAGTCATTTATTATTGGTTTGGAATCACATCTATACTATTAAAAGGGAAAGACATTTGGATAGAAACCTTAGTTTTGTAAAATATTACATGTAATGCCATTGGAATAAAGAACAAAAAAAAAATTATTCATTAATGGCAAAAATCTCATTGTATCTTAACTTATATCCATGTATCCAAACACAATTAAATTTTTTTTAAAATATTAATTAACAAATAAAAGATTTAGATAATCAAAAAATCTCTAACAAAAATTTATTGTTTAAAATAAAAATTTTAGTTGTAAATAATTATAAAATTAAACTAAAAATGGAAATTATATTTAAAATAATTATTATTTTCCAAAAAACTAAGATTTTTTAAAATATTAGTTAAAAATAAAAGATTTTTTAAAATTTTAGTTAAAAATAAAAGATTTAGATAATCAAAAAATCTCTAACAAAATCTTTTATTAGAAGATTTATGTGTACATTAATATAAAAAAATTATTGTTTAAAATAAATTTTAGTTGTAAATAATTATAGAATTAAACTAAAAATCATAAATTATATTTAAAATAATTATTAGTTTTCAAAAACTTAAACTCATTTTGTCACTTATTAATTATGGACGAAATTTTAATTATTTTTTTTAAAAAATTTAACCAATCAAAATTGAGAACTAAGATTTGATATCTAATTATACCATATTATTTATTTTAATTTATTTCATTTTGAAGATTTTGTTACGATTTAAAATTATTATTCTTCTACCATTTTTCTTTGATTAATATTCAAATTATTTTGAACTAATCATATAATATATATATATATATATATATATATAGTTAACAAAAATGTAGTTTTTTTCTGCATATGTTATGAATCAAATTTTTAGAAATAGAGATATATTAATCAATCGATTAGAAAAAAGTGTGCATTCAATGTCTCACATATGTTAAAAACGAATAAAAAGTTAAAAGAAAAAAGTAACGGATTTGTGGGTCTTTAATATTTAAATCTGATTTTCATATCAATATGAACTTATTTCCTTATCAAAACTAATAATCATATTATCAAGAGATTTAAATATAAGATTTATACTATATTTAATTATGGAAAAATTGTATATTGATTTAATTATGAATTTTTCTACTAAAAATTATGGAAATATTGATTTAGTTAAAAGAAATATAAGATTTATTATATAAAATTTCGAGATTTCCATAACATGATGATTTGAATTTTTAAAAACAAACATAAATTACATAATCGATAAAGTTTGACCATTCCACATTGGTAAAATTTTTTTGGACACAGTTCAATATATATTATAAATAGAACCAAAATGAATAAAATTAGAATAATCATGAATCTTTGTGATTTATTTTTTAAAATTATACCAGTTTTTAAGTAATTCATTCTACTAACTACAAAGACTTTCAAAAACGATAATTAAATTTTAATTACTCAAATATCGTTATTCAACGAAATCAATCTGCTATTTTAAAGGTCAGTCTATTTTTGGTATTGAACTAAAAATAGTGGGTATGAGACTGGAACAGATAATTTGGATAACAAAAACTATTAGTCGAACAATTTTTGATAAAAACAGGATAAGAATTTTGGATAACGGTACGGAATTGGAAAATTTGTGTAGGTAAATTCAATTCTCAAATTATCACTAATTTTGGTGAGAGTTTACTATGAGACAGGTAAGAATACACATCGAGACGGATATTTTAGGAATTTTGGGTAACTTATGAAAACATTTAAAGAAATTTTGAAAAAATCGAGTAATTTTTTAAAGGTCAGTCTATTTTTGGCATTAGAACTAAAAATAGTAGGTATGAGAAGCGAACATATAATTTGGATAACAAAAAACATTACTCGAACGATTTTTGATAAAATCGGGATAAGAATTTTGTATAACGGTACGGGATTGGAAAATTTGTGTAGGTAAATTCAATTCTCAAATTATCGCTAATTTTGGTAAGAGTTGACTATGATACGTGTAAAAATCCACATCAAGACAAGTATTTTAAGAATTTTGGGTAACTTTTGAAAATATTTAAAGAATTTTTAAAAACATCGAGTAATTTTTCAAAGGTCCGTGTTTTTTTGGTATTGGAACTGAAAATAGTGGATATAAAACGGGAACGAATAATTTGGATAACAAAAAAAAATTACTCGAACGATTTTTGATAAAAAAAAAAAACGGGATAAGAATTTTGGATAACGATACGGGATTGGAAAATTTGTGTAGGTAAATTCAACTCTCAAATTATCACTAATTTTGGTAAGAATTGACTATGAAACGGGTAAAAATCCACATTGAGTCCAGTATTTTAGGAATTTTGGGTAACTTTTGAAAATATTTAAAGAATTTTTGAAAACATAAAGTAATTTTTAAAAGGTCCGTTTGTTTTTGGTATTGGAACTGAAAATAGTGGACATGAGACGGGAACGGATAATTTGGGTAACAAAAACATTACTTTAACGATTTTTGATAAGAGAAAACAGGATAAAAATTTTGGATAACGGTACAAGATTAGAAAATTTGTGTAGGTAAATTCAATTTTTAAATTATCACTAATTTTGGTAAGAGTTAACTATGAGATGGGTAAGAATCCATATCGAGACGGATATTTTAGGAAGTTTTTAGAATAATAATTTTTTTGAATGATTTCCATTTATTTTATAAAAATTAAATATTCAAACGAAAATACATGTATCTTATTTCAAAACCCTATGCAATTTTTTATAACAAACATGTCGAACGAAAAAACTTTTTTTTTTGTTAAAATTGACGAGCGGATAATTATTTAAAAGGAAACGGTTATGGGACGGAAGATTTTTTACATATTCTAATCAAGACTGTTTTTCGTTCCAAAATTTATATAATGATATAACACAAAACTAAAACCGAATCCAAATCCGATTTAAACACCTCTAATCAAACTATAATACATGTAAATGTATATGTTTTGATAAGTTTAAGAAATATACATGTAACATCACTTACCATTTACAACTAAATGATATCTTAAATTTAAATTATCAAATAAATTTTTCTCACAAATATAACTCCGCACGTACGTGCGGGTCCGATTCTAGTTTAACATAAAGTCAAAAAGATATAGCCAAATATTTGTAAAAACCATTTTTTGGTCAACTCTTGGAAATAGCCACTTCGCTGTGGCGTTTGACTGCTTTTTGACTCCGCAAATGACTATTTTATCCTTGTGATCAGCTGAAACTTTTTTCTTTTAAGAATCTATTTTATTTTGTCTACGACTTTTCGTATACAAATATTTGTTAGTGTTTTATCCACAAAAAAATTATATTTGGATAAATAAATTTTATATTTGAATTTTCTATTTATAATTTAGGTTTAGTTTTATAAAATCACATTTTTGGGTTCTCTAATCCATATGTGTTTAGGGTATGTTATTTTTTTCATTTTTAACTTTCTTATGAAATAAATACTGTAAAACCATATGTTTGGGTTCTCCATTTTATGTGGATGTAGGGTATATTATTTTTCTTTTATAACCTTGTTACGAAATAAATACTGTAAAATCATATTTTCGAAATTAGGGTATAGTTTTTATTGTTTTATTCAATCATAATGACATCAAAGTTCTTTAATTGAAGTCAAGATCGATCGGAGAAGAGTACGAGGCTGTCATCACAAACCCAGTTGGTTTACAGAAGTCAAGATTGGAGAAGAGTATAAGTGGGTTTTTACTTTTTAGCTGTTTATTGTTTTTGTTGTCAATAGATAAATATCTTTTAATTGGATAGCTTTTTATCTTTATATAAATATGTATCACAGTAGTTTTACTTTGATGTATCTTTTAATGTTTAAAAAATAAAGAGATTTTATGTGACATTACAGTTTTTTATAGTTACAATCCAAGATTTGAATTTGATTATTAGTACATGAAACAGAACAATGGTGAGAAACTGAAACAATCAAATATAACATGCAACCATGACAAGGTTTTTTTTTTTAATTCTGTAGATTTTATATAGTGTATGCAGATTAATCTAATATTAGAATCGGATCCGCACGTTCGTGGAGGTTATATTTGTGAGAATAATTTATTTGATGTTTTGAATTTAAAATATCATAGAGTTGTAAATAATAAGTGTTGTTATATTTATATTTTTTAACTAATCAAAATAATTTTTACAGTTTGATTAGGGGTATATAGATTGGAGGTTGATTCTGTTTTAGTTTTGAGTTATTTCACTATACAACTTAGATATAGCCCTGTCTAGCGGATCAAACCCGCGATCCGGCCCACAACGGGTTATATTAATTTTTTATCCGTATTGTGATCTGCGACCCGCCAGATAAAATAGTTACCCGCACATACACAACTTAAATTTACTGGTACCCATGGGTAATTCGTAAATATTTTAATAATAAATCAAATTTAATTTTTTATAATTTTAATGAAAATAATATCTATTAATAAAATTTTAGTATTAAAAGAAAGATAAATTCCTAATTTTTTTGGATAAATATAAACATATATATATATATATTATAGTTTTAAAATTTAACTACTAAACTTTATAAAATAATAATATTTTTTAAATGCGGGCACCCGGAAACCTGCATTAAAAAATATGATGATCCACACCCATAATTTATAAAATATAACCGTCTCGGTCAGAATCATTAAAACCTCTTTCGTCCCATAACCATTTCATTTTAAATAAGTATCCGCTCGATAATTTTAACAAAAATAAAAACTACCCTTTGGAAAATATTTGTAATATAAAATTGGCTAAATGTTTTAGATAGAATACATGTATTTCTATATGAATATTTAAATTTTATAAAATCACTAGAAATTATCCAGAAAAATATATTCAAATATTTAAAAATGAATTATACTATTCAACTCATTATTAGTTGATTATATGTTAACAAAATCTTTAAATAAAACATAAATCTTCTTTAAAAAGATTTTGTTAGAGATTCTTCAGTGACAATGTATTGTAATAATCTACAGTATTAGACCAACCCTAATTAGCTGAGCCGCCTCTTTTCTCAAAAACTTTTTACACCGTTGGTCTTTTCCGGCCAACATTCGGTGCCTTTCAATCCCTGACGTTGTGCCTTTTTATTTGTTTTTGCTTTCTTTGGGAGATTTCTAGTTTAAGAGTTGAGGGATCTAGTATCTGTCATAGTGAGCTTTTTTCTCGGTTTTGGCTCTGAATTATTGGAGGATCTAGAGGTGATGGTGTTTCATTGATGATTTCCGGTTTCATCCACGATGGTTCAGAGTTATTTGTCGTGGATCTGCTTATGGGTCTTCTTCTTTGGGAGATGCATCAAAACTAGGTCTTCTGGCTGATATCAGCGGATCTGATATGGGGATGTAGCAACGGTTTTCGGTAATAGTCGCTGAAGGTTTTTCGTTTTTCAATCACTTGTTTCTTATCTCTTTGGTCGAGTTTTTTGTTCTTTGGATTTTCATGTTTTTTTGGGTTTACGTATTTAGATCTGGTATTCCGTTTAAAGTTATGGGTCGTTTATTTGTTTACATGCTTAGATTTTAGTCAATTCTGGCTGCCTATCTAGTTCAAGTTTGTTCGATGGTGGCTTCACCGAAAAAAATTTGGAGCAAATCTGACAGACCATCAAAGAAGAATATCTTTCAACATTATGAGAATTGATTTTGTGTTATTCTAAAAGGTATTAGAAGTCCGCCTGCTATTGTGGATACGGGAATGTCTAATTGTTTACCTTAGACTCGAAACAAGACCGTTGCGGTTTAGCTAATGGGTCATCAAAGATGTTTATCTTTGCTTAATATGCGAAAACGTCCGTTAGTGATTTTTTGTATTTCTTTTGTTGATCTTTTTCTATGATGTAATCGATTTCAGATCCACTTTGAATAAAATAAAGCAAAAAAAAAAAATCTAAATTTTAAATGTCATTTTCAAATTGTCCTTCCCAATTAATAGTAGGTATAGATTTTATCACAATTGGAAACTTTCTTTATTCTTTGAATCAATTAGTTCTTAACTGAATGTCTATTTCAAATATTTTTTATGCAATCTATACTATTAATTGGGAAGAAAAATTTAGAAATGACATCTAAATTGTAAATTATTACATGAATTGCCATTAGAGAAAGAACAAAAAAAAAACTCTCATTAATTTCAAAAATGTCTTTGTATTTTAACTTATATTCATGTACATCCAAATAACCTTCACAATTAATTATCTCTATCTATATAACCAAACACAATTAAAAAAAATTCTTATAGACCAATTTTATGTGTACATTAATTTTTTTGTAGTAGTAGTAGACAAAAATATTTTACATTTTAATTAGTATTGAAATAAATTGATCTACGGAATAATGTCTTTTTGAAAATGGTTTTTTTCTTTATTTTAAATATATATTCATAAATTAAATTTTAATTTTATAAAATAAATAATTTTAAAACGTTAACAAAATTGTTTAAAAAATATTGTTTGTTAGTTTAGAAAAAAAATCTAACAATATGAAAATATTGATTTATTGGAATATGCTAAAATAAAAAAATAAATTTTTTGTTTGGTTTGGTCGACAAGAAAATGCCCAACGATATTGGATAAGGACATTTCCAAAATTGTCCAACGATATTTGCCATAGTTGTGATAATGGATAAGGACATTTCCAAAATTGTTAAGATCGTTGAAAATTTTATATATTATTAAATTTTTTATCATCACACATTTAATATATGTAATTAAGATTTAGGGGTGTTATTTGATTGAGATTTATGTATACTTGTAATAATTATTAGGTTTGTAGAATTTAAGAAATTTTTATATAATCTCACCGAAAGTCTCTGAGAATATCATTCTAACATGTAAGATTTTGAAAGTTTATAAAAGTTGTTGTAGATGAACAAAAAAATTTTTAAATCAGTCAACTAATAACACTAAACTTTAATAAACTTTAGTTCAAACCAAAAGTTAGTTAAAATTTTTATTAATCCAATAACACATGACTTCTAACAATATTTTAGAAATATTGAACCAATAACATATGACTTTAATAGAGTCTTTGTAAATCAAGATTGAATAACACTAAACTTTTAAAAAGTTATAACTCTTTAAAAATCACAAAACCAATAACACCCGCTTAGATTTATTATTGGTAAAGATTGAATCCATAGAAACCAAATTTCGTGTGTACAATGTAGTTCCTATAAATAATAGGAAAAATTAAATATATATGAACTTTTTGAAATGATTGTCCATCTATACCTTTGTTTGAAATGTTTGTTGTATTAATGTTTTTGAAATATGAAATTCCATTTTACCCTCAATTTTTAGAAATTTTTAACTAAATCATAAGATCCAAAACCTCTAATTCATTAGTTGTCTTCACTCTAAATAAAAAATAAAATATTTTACATTTATTATTTAATCAGATTTAAACAAAATGGAATTAACCCTTATTAGATTAACCCTTATTAGGTTTTTTTTTTTTTTTTTTTTTTTTTTTTTTTTGAAAGGGTGTGGTCGGTGGTTTTTCTCTCCCTGACACTATTATCAAGAAATGATCTCTTTTCACCTCTTCCGACGCCGGTGGAGCGGTAGCTCGCCGGCGTCGAAATCTCTCAACCTCTGTTCAGTCTCTATAATGGCCTATGTATCTTCTTTTTGTCTTCCTTTTAGTTTTCTTTTTTTTCTTAAACTATCCCTCTTAGTGTTCTCCTTCATTGGGTTTTCAGAGATCTGTGATAGTGAGCGAATTTGGTACCCAGCGAGACTTGCTCCTCTCGAGTTCATCACACCTCTGCTTTTGAAGGCAGCTAAAGAGGAGACCCTTGCATCCAAATGTTCGCCAAACTCCAAATCTGAGATGTGTCTCACAGTCTTCCCTAGATCTATGGATTCTAGAACCACCCTCGCGATCCACGTCGTGCACGTTCTCCACCAGATATCACCGACTAATTCCACATCTCCCTGTCCTTTAAAACGGCTCTGGCCTAAACCCATCGCTATTCACCCAGATGGGATGCAGAAAAAGCGGAGATCTGGAACGGCGCCTGAACTGGAGCAGAAGCTGATGACAGATGGATTTCACCTTTTGTCCTCATACCGGAGGAAACGGCCGCTGCAACTCTCGACGAAGAAGATGATGGTTAGAGGTGAAACCCTAATATCATTGATGGACTCTCCTCTGAGTCCATTGTACTCAAACCCACTAAGCTACATGCTCTGGCCCATCTATCATAGTCTCGGCCCAACCAAGCCATCATCAAAACTCAGGTTCGAGTACAACTTTCTGCAAGTCCAAACGTGTCCGATGTTTAGCCTCCTACCCCTGAATGGTCGAGGACTCCATTACGGTCGGATTTCGACTTCGATACAATGTAATTGTTGTGTTATCTTTCATATCTTGAGGCAAAGCTCACATGTAATGACACTTCAAGAAGCCTTTCTTCACTGAATTTCGTTGACGGCAAGAGAACCTATTATGGTAAATCTTGGACCGTCAGTTGCACCTTTTCGGATAGATCTGTCAATGGTGCACGACGTAAGGCAAAACTGGGGGAAAGCCTCCGCCCTCTACCCACCGCAACCCAGGTCCGTCTTATTTAGTTTGTGGTCGCAATACTCTGATTGGATTTTACGTCTCCTAGAACTGATCGAATTAAGACACCGATCTTTTTATGAGTCGATCAAACTAGTACGTTATTGCGTTTAATTATCTCGAACCCTAGGCGAAAATCCATCTTTGCTTGGACCCGAAGAATTGTATATCGTTCAAGATGGTTTTTCACTTGTCCCAGCCTCTCGTTATTGTCTTTGGTGCCGATGAACCAAGAGGCAATGGACATTGTTCCAAAGGTACAAGATCCTTTGATAGAACCCTCCTCCTTTCTTAAGGAGAGAACCCTTCCACCATGGTGTATCTCTATGAGTTGCCATCCTCTCTCAATCTTATTATCGAAGAGCCAGTCCATCTTTGTCAATGCCGTTGAATCTCTAGAAAATGCTTTTGGAACATTATCGATGATGTATCCTATGATATCTGGCGCTAGAAGATGTTATTCAAAGTCAATGCCAAAAGATGTGACTAGACTATACCATTGGAGTCTCACCACGATGTCTCCCTTGACGCATTTGAGCTATGCTACAAAGTCGCTGTCTTTCTCTTTTGAGAGCCTATCTTCTTCAATTTCGTCTCATTTTAAGTTGTATTGTGTTTTGCAAAGAGGATGGATAATTCCCTCTGTTGTTTGTATCCCTCAAGTTTAAGTGAATGAAATCAGCTTATTTGTCAAAAAAAAAAAAAGATTAACCCTTATTTCTTTCCGTAATCGAAAAAAAAATCAGATAAACCCTTATTTCTTCTTCAGTCTTCCTTCGGAAATATATAAAAATCTTACTACACATGTAATAGATTTTCAAAAGAGAAAATTGGAAATAAAGGAACTTTTTAAAAAAATTTCTCCATCTATATTTTTGTTCTATTTTTTTGCTGTGTTAATCTTTTTGAAATATGAATTTCCATTTTACCCTTAATTTTAAAAAAACTTCCAAGTAAATTATAAAATCTAAATCCTCTAACACATAAAGAGACTTTACTATAAATAAACAATAAAAAAAATTTACATTTTTAATATAATAAAATTAAAATTATAATAAATTTTTAATATAATTTGACTAAAAATATAATATAAGATAATCCGATATTATCCAAAAAAATAAAAAAAAATTATAATTTATCCCAAATCTCTTCTAAAAGTCGTCCAAAGGAGACGAAGAAGAAGAAAACTACAAATATGTTAGGATTTTTAACTTAATAATCTGTGTTATTTAAAAAAATAAATTAAATAAATTATTTTTTTGGAAAATCGGATCCCTTTTTTCTTTTTGTCAATTTTTTTAAAAAATTTTTTTTTGTAATTAATCCAAATTTTAAATAACAAATGAATAGAATATTTCAAAAATTAAATATTTACTTTCCCTATTTTTAGATTCAGTTACTTTATTTTCCCAAATTCTAAATTTTCTAGAATATATAATCTAATATTCCTAAAATGTATATTCTAAATTTACTAGAACATAGAAAAATGATGGAATGCATATTCTAATTCAGGTAGAATATGTATTCTAAAATTTTCAGAATTCTCGCAGAACATGTACAAGTGGTAGAATATGTATTTTAAAATTTTTAGAATTCCGTATTCTAAAATTTTTAGAACAAATTCTAGTTCTAAAATTGCTAGAAAATGTACAAGTGGTAGAATACATATTCTAAACTTTTCAGAACATGTACAAATGGTAGAATATGTAATCTAATAGTTTCAGAAGGTTAGAAAACATATTCTAAATTTTTCAGTACAATTTTGAAACCTCTAAAAACCTACTTAAAACTGTATAAAACCAGAAAGTTTCTTCTTGAAAATTTCTTAAAAATTGTGTTTCTACATATTTATCTAGGTTTTTTTTTTTTAAAAAATAGTATTAATATAGTATTAAGGGTAGTTTAGGTAAAAATTGCTAGAACAAAAAAAAGGTATAGATGGACAAAAAAATTGCTAGAACTCCCTTGTTTCTAATTTTCCCTTTTCAAAATTCTAAATAATAATTGTTTTTAACATTAATTGTGTATTTCCCTTTTTTTAAAGTTATTCGGATTTTTTTAAAAATTAAATCATCTTTTTTAACAATTATCCAAAATAAAAGATTTAGTTTGCTTATTTTTAGATTTAGCTACTTTATTTTTCATAAATTTCTAAATTTTTCAGAATTTTCAAATTCAAAATAATAATTATTTTTAACATTAATTGTATTTTTCCCTTTTTTCTAGTTAATCTGATTTAAAAAAAAATTAAATCTATTTTTTAACAATTATAAATTATCAGTGGAAGCCCCCTTGACTTAATTGTTTGGCTAGGGGTTAATTAATACTTCTACACCAAGAGGTCTGAGGTTCGAGTCTCAGATACTACGATTTGTTAACAAATTTGTAGATTAATGGAAGCAAGTTTACAAGAGTTCTCCAACGATGTACAATTAGAGCCATTCGTTGTGATTCTATGTAGAGAAGGAAGTGTCGTCAGTGTGTTCATCAAGAACATGGAGAAGGAAGTGTCGTCTCTCGTGGATCTAATAAGGGTCAGAAGGAATTGTCCGTGATAGAATCGTCTATGTTACAGTTCTCATAATTTGCAATAAATAATAAATCTAGATGATAAAAAAACAATTATGAATTATCCAAAATTTAAAAGATTTAGTTTCCTTATTTTTAGATTTAGTTACTTTATTTTTCATAAATTCTAAATTTTCCAGAATATGTGTTCTAAAATTTTCAGAATGTGTATTCTAAATACCTCAGAACATATAAAAAGTTTAGTTAGAATTCATATTCTAATTCTCACAAAACATGAACAATTTCTAGATAATGTATTCTAAATGTTTGAGAATTCGTGTTCTAAAACTTTTAGAACACATATTCTAAACTTTCGATCTGAAATTTTTCATAACATGTATAAATTATAGATTATGAATTCTAATATTTTCAGAACAAGTACAAATTTTAGAATACGAATTCTAATATTTTCGGAAAGTTAGAAACCATATTCTAAATTACTAGGTATGTGATCGTCGCTACGCGCGGATATGTTTTTATCGATGGATTTGATGTTTTTGTATATTCATTTTATTATGTAGTAAAAGTAAAACTAAATCAAATTAAATTTAACAAAATATTAAGTATAATATTAAGATGGTTTGTATACTATTTTATTTTTGCTAATTTTAAACATATATTTTTTTATTATTTTTTAGTACTGTCTGTATAAGTTGTTTAAAATTAATATAAAAATAGATTTTAAGATTAATTTTGGTGTCAAATGTATTAAAATATGTTGTATCATTTTCTTATATTTATGTCATATTATTATTTTTTTCTATGAGTAAAATATTTATAAATAAATATATTTTGACAAAATTAAAAAATTAAATTACATAAAAATAGAAACATAATTAGACAATATTTTTTTAAAAAAAGAAAAGAAAATTGTATGTGTTTTTGAAAGGTTCATACGAAATCTATACTATTAAAAGGGAAGGACATTAGGATAGTAACCTTTGTTTTGTTAAAAATTACATGTGATGCCATTGGTATAAAATCAATCTAAGAAGGAAAAAAAAAACTGAAATGGGCAATTTTGGAAATTAATAAAAGGGAAAGGAAGCGGATCCAAAACATGACTTGGGTCAAGGACGCGGATTACTAATCGGATCTTCGAACGAGGACGCGGATCTAGGACGAGATTACATGGCCATTGTAGGGCCATAACTTTGACAATAATGTTTATGGCCCAGTTGAACCTCTACAGTTTTTAAAATAGCGAATCAGACTTAATAAATACAAATCTTTTAAAACGAATATTTTCACAAAGCGAAACTAAATATTGTTTTTCTTCCAAATATCTCGGAATACATATATAGATTTACCTGTAAAACCGACGAATGAAAATGTATATCTCCAAAACAGAAACCAAATATTCCATAAATCTGCAACATTTCCAAACAAATTTAAAATCAGAAACTAATAATAGATACGAATCTCTAATAAATATTGCATTAACAAACTAAATAAAAACAATCTAATAGCATATCAAAATCTATATCTATTATTCCATTTTACAATCTAAACTAATTCATGAGAATCAAGCAAAAAATATTTCTGGTGACCGACTATAAGACATCTATAAATAATACTCTATAGAAATATATTCACACTCACCAAAGCAAACAAATTCGATTATCACATCAAAGCTTTCAAAGGAAAAATGGCTGCAGAACAAACTTTCACGAGTCTGAATGAAGTAAAACCATTCAAGACTCAATGGACAATCAAAACCAAGATTCTCCATTCATGGAGATCTCTCCCAAGCTATGGTGGAGAGAGTCTAGATATGATCTTGGCCGATCAAGCTGTAAGTATTTTGTAACTTTATTATATCGATGATTATAATATCTACTTGATTTTGACATGATCCCTAATACTTGATTTAGGGTACCCTCATTCATGCTACCATCAAAAAACAACAAATCCAAAAGTTTTTCAAATATATCAAAACTGGCGAATGGAGGACTATTGAGCATTTCACTCTTTCCAAAGCAATGGGAAAGTACAGAGCAACAAATCATATCTATAAGATGGCTTTGATGAACAAAAGTATCATAAAGCCCGCACCATCAGTTACTGATGATTGGTATTTTAATTTTGTTAATTTTCAAGATATTACCAATGATGAAGGACTGAATGAAAACATCTTGATTGGTACTCATTCTTCTCTAATATCTTTTAATTTACATTAGTTTATATTAGTGTGTAAAACTTGAATCTACTCTTAACTTTGTCGTTTATAGATGTGCTCGGCCAGGTTGTGTCTTTTTCTGAAATCAAAATTCATGATATCAATAACAAGCCAACCAAAAAACTTGAGCTTGAGCTACGTGATACAAGGTAAAGATTTGTGTGATATGCTTATCTAAATATGTTTTTACCTATATAAATTCTTATAGTGTTACCATTTTTGTAGTGATGAAAGATTACCATGTACTCTATGGGAAAGGTTTGCAGAGACCATGTTGAAAGCGTGTGAGAATGCAGGGGATGAGATGGTGATATGTTTGATCCGTTTTGCTAAGATCAATTCATTCAACGGTATAATTAGTTTTGTAAAATTAAATATGTGTTTAAACAATTTAGACCAGTAGTTTATAATTAATTTCTTGGTATTATTAATAGGTGCAAGATCAATTACCAATGCTTACGATTCGTCTTTGTTAGAGATCAATCCCAACTATCCAGTTGTGGATGAGTTTGTAGCCAAGTAAGTAAATTGTTTTACAATTAGCTTTGTTATGAGTAAAATCTTATATTTTGTTTTAATTAGTTGCATAAATAATTTGGATATTTCTTGAGTTTTAAACATAAATGTTTTTTTTTTAGTTTGCCAAGTGATGGAATAACTGTGAGACTTCTAGAAAACAAGCCAAAAGAGTCAAAAGTTGTGAAGAAAAAAGAATACTTCAATGTTTTCCCAAGGAAAACAATTTCGGACCTTGGTGAAGCAACTGAGGTATGATCTGATTTCTAATGAATTTGAATACCGTTTGTAGTATAGATTAATAGACTAAATATGTTATCTATTTTGTAGGTTGGTAAGTGCAAGATCATGTGCACCATCAATACAATTGATACAGAGTTTCCTTGGTATTACTTTCAATGTCTAAAGTGTAGCAAGACAGCACACTTGGTTCCTAAAAAGGAGAATGAGATTGTCAAAAAAGGTCGGAAACCTTTATTTAATTGTCAAGAGTGCAATGAAGACACCTATAAAGTTGTGCCAAGGTAACTACAATACAAATATTCTTGGTATTCAATATATATATATTAATAAGCGTGCCATATAATATTTTATTCTTGACAAAATCTATAGGTACAGATTAATAGTTGGGGTGATGGATAGTACTGGTGATGCTAAGTGTATGTTGTTTGACAACAATGCTTTTGAGATTTTAGGCCAATCTGCCAACGATCTCTTGGAAGGTCATTGGACTGAGGTATCTATATTTAAAACAATACCCGCATAACTAAATAATCCAGTTTAGTTACTTTCACTTTAATCTTATTTACAGATCCAAGATCCAACAAACATTCCAAAACCTTTGCGAGCTTTGATTGGAAAAACTTTCCAGTTTCTGGTCAGCATTGGCAAGGATAACATCAATGAAGGGAATGACACTTTCAAGGTGACCTATGTTTGGTTAGGTAATGATAAAGAGCATGTGGACATTGTTGAAGAGTCAGATGCTCATGGTTCCTATGCTACTAATGATTGCTCTAATCAGAAGGTAAAATATATTATCTACTTTCTGTTTAAAAAATAGATATCATTACTACGTATTAATGTCATCAATTTGTTTACAGGAATTTCTTGCTTTGACTAATAGTAGTGGAATGTCTGAATCTGTCGAAGTTATTTCAACAACTCCAAACTCAAAGAAGAGAATCCGAGCTGATGGCTATGATTTTCCATCAGAGCAGTCCTCATGTTCCAAAAAACCATCTGTTCCTTCTATCAAAGGTGTGATTGAAAAAGAAAAAGCTGAAGGTGAAGAGGAAGAAGAAGAAGTCGAAGATGAAAACAACAAAACCAAATTCGATGTTGCAGATGAAAAGGTTGACGGTGAAAACAACTAAGTCTTTTGCTGGAGGAAAGACTTTTTAAGGAAGAATCAAGAAGGATCGTTTTATGTTTTTAAGTTTATTCATGAGTTTTATTTTATTATACTTTTGAAGTTTCAGTATTTAAAAGTTTCAGTATTTTTAAGGACCAATAATACTCCCTTTGATTCTAAAGTTGCATTTTATTTATAAACATATCATATTTTATTTCTATTTACATTCTAACCTCAACCATTCCTTCACAATGTTGTTTGCAAATATCCATTTAAAATAGAATCATTGAACAGAGTTAGTACCTTTTTATCAAGGCTTAGATTTATTTGCTTGTGCGAGGTGATGATGATATGATATATAAATTGTGAGAAAAATCCGGACCTGCAAAATATACCAAGTGCGATGGTCAAAATTTCATCAATATAAACCCACATTTTAAAAAATAAATGAGTAAGAAAAAAAGATCCACCTAATACTATTGTATATATTATTAGATGCTAAAACTTTTTAAAAAATACACATTTCCATATTTATCTTTTCTTCATAAATTACTCTGCATAAATAAACAAAAAATCTTTAAAAATAAGATATTATTAGAGATAAATATTCACTTACAAATATTCACATGCAAGCTAAAATTTTATGGATACTAACACATCTGGACGAATACGCCTAATTCCAGTCTATTAAGAACGATTTTTCAGTAATATTAAGTATCAAGTTCAAGTGAAATCGCATACCTTAATCTTTCGAGATCTTGATGAAGTGGTTCGAAATGAAACAGATCCATGTCTAATCGGACATGGATTTGTCTTTACTTGTGATTTGAAGCTAAGATTTGATGAAGAAAAAACCAAATCGAAGAAAGAAATCAGCAGATTTGAGAAGAGAAGAACGATGATGGTTTTTTTTTGGTCGGATCTGAATTTTTTTTTTTCCACCAGCAATATCAGTTAAAACAAATTTACTTGTGATTTGAAGCAAAGATTTGATGGAAAAAAAAAACAAATCGAAGAAATAACTTGACAGATTTGAGAAGAGAAGAACGATGTTTTTTTTTTTTTTGGTCGGATCTGATTTTTTTTTTCTCGACAGCAATATCTGTTAAAACAAATATGTTGAAATAACATAAAACGTGTCTTTTTCAATGACCCAATAAGGCCAAGTCGAGGAAATGGGCCGATTTGCCATGACATCCTAATTGGGCCAAACTTTCGTAATCCATTTGAAATGAGGAAAAAATATATATATCACTATATATTTTAAAAATATCTAATACAGATTTTAATAATTTAAATTAATATTAGATAATAAATAAATGTGAAATTTTATTATTTTTTGCAACTTATATTACATGAACATTTTGCTTAAAAGCAAAGTAAAAAATTATGAAGTATTATTATTTTTAACATTTATAAACCGAAATAAAACAAATCAAATACTAAACAAAATATCTAACGAAAAATGTGTCTAACTTACCAATGATATTTATAACATTTATAAACCGGATTAAAATCTACTATATTCGGATCCACACCTAAGTGCAGAATTATATTCCTAAAACCAATTTATTTGATAATTACTTTATTTTAATTTTAGTTATTGTTGTTATAAACTTTTGGTGCCAAAAATGAAATTTGGTTGAAGTTTAGAAATAATTATTTCTGATTCTAAGTAACATGTATTGAAAATAGGCATGTTCATTTCAGAACAGAACAAACTCATCCATTCTTGAATCCATAGAGAATTGTTAGTCTCATAACCGTTCATTCTATTTAATTATTCATTTGGATATATTTACTTTATGTAAATGATTAGGTAATGTAATTATATCTATACTAATATTCAATAAAGTATCAAATCAAGAAAACTCCAAATTTTTAATAATATATTGATTACAAAAAAATGAGTTTGAAATTATAACCCCGCACGTATGTGCGGGTCCTCATCTAGTACAGTATATAAAAGGAGGAGAAGACATGTTTCTTTGATATGTTTATTGAATATAATCAAAGATATGATTATTTTAATATATAAATGTGGTTTTGGGTGTTTGATTATGTTATGGTAAGTTTTGACAATTTCTATTTCTGATGAATAAGATAAATTTTCATTATAAATTTAATAGCAGCTGAATCCGAACATTATAGTTTTTCATATTGTTGAGTTTTTTCTTCTAAACTATCTAATATGCTCACCTTAGCAGGGTTCATCTAATCAAGTTGTTGGAGATAAATTTCTCAGATTAGTCAGTTTGCTTCACGAAACATCTAAATCTCATTCTAAAAAAAAAAAGAGTCGTGATAATTTATCACACCTGCAAAAATTATGTAAATTTTTTTCGCAAAAATATTGAATATAAATTATCAAAACCATAACATATAATATAGCTTAAAATTTGTGGACATCTTCTTCTTTTCTAGGATATGATGTTTTCCAATCGTTTGTAATCTTGATATGATTTTGAATCATACTTTATGAAGTTATTGATTTTCGACTATTGTCGGGAGCATAGTGAAAAATGTCATATTCTTTACATTGTTAACTACTAAAAAAATTTTGAATTTGTCTTTTAGTTCTTTTTTTTATAAGGGTTTCTATCATTTTTTTTGTTCTTCCTTTTTCCTAAGATTTTCTCTAGGGCTTATATAATATAGTATATAAGATTAAATATGCTTTCAGAAATATTATGCTACAAATTAATTATTTAATAATAAACAATTAAGCCATAAATTTCTTATATACTAAAATCATTATTTTGAGTAGTTTCTATTATTTTGTTTCTTAATAAAAAATTAAGGCATAATATTTTTATATACTAAATTTATTATTTTGATTAATTTCTATTATTTTGTTGCCTATTTTGGCGAAGATTTTTCTTTTTAAGTTTTTGAAAGATATCGATTTTTTCTTTTTTGTAGATTTTGCCAAGTTAGCTTGAGAATTAATGTTAAACATTGACATAGACCAATAGTATCGCATTTTTTAAATTTCATGTGGACACCTTAGAAACACTATACCTTCAACTTTTATATAGTACGAGGTATGTGATCCGCGCTACGCGTGGATATGTTTATATCGAATGATTTGAAATATTTTTGTGTTTCTCAATTTATTAAGTAGTAAAAATAAAGAAAGTAAATTAAATTTAAACTGACGGAACATCATGTATAATATTAAGAGCGTTTGCATAATATTTTATTTTTAGGAATTTTAAACATGTATATTTTTATTAATTTCTAGTATTATCTATATAATTTTGTTTTTTAAAATTAATATATATATATATATATATATATATAAATATATATATATATATAAGATTAATTTTGGTTTAAAATGTATTATAATATCATGTATTTTTTTATTATATCATATCATTAAAAATTTTGGTATGAGTAAAATATTTATAAAAACAAATATTTTGTCAAACTTAAAAATTACAATTAGCCCTCTCTTTTTTTAATGTAAAAATGAACATACTGGAACTGGAAATTAAATTTTTCTTTACGCTGCAATTTTTTTTTTTTGAAACTCAAATTTTCTTAAAGCTTGCTTATATATTAATTATTAATTAAAAGAATATTAAACTGGCATAATTTCTTTATGCCTAGATTGACGATGATTTTTCTTTAAGTTTTTGGCAGATATTAATTTTTTCTTTTCCTTTTGTTTTTAATTGCAATTTTTCTTTTTTCTTTTTTTTTTTTATTACAAACTCAAATTTTCTTAAAACTTGATTATATATTAATTAAATTAATTATTACTTAAAACATACTAAACTGGCATATATCGATTTTTTTTTCTTTTTTTAATTTTTTTCTTAAGTTTTTAGAAGATATTGATTTATGGTAAACATTGACGTGGATCAGTAGAATCGCGTTTAAGTTTTTGGCAGATATCGATTTATGTTAAATATAGAAGTGGACCAATAGCATCACGTTTTTCAAATCTTATGTGGACGCCTTCAAAACACTATAGATTCAACTTTTATATAGTATAGACTAGGTATGTGATCCGCGCTACGCATGGATATGTTTATATCGATTGATTTGAAATATTTTTGTGTTTCTCAATTTATTAAGTAGTAAAAAAAAATTAAATTTAAATTAACGGAACATCATGTATAATATTAAGACGATTTGTATAATATTTTATTTTTACGAATTTTAAACATGTATGATTTTATTAATCTTTAGTATTATCTATATAATTGGAAATTTTTGGGAAAAATGTCCCCTTTATGTTTTTCAATTTGAAAAATAATTTCTTATTTTTTTCCTTTTAAAGACTAATGTTGTTTGACAAAAATACTCTAAAACCACTGATTTATAATTTGTAGAATAAAGCAAACATTTAAAAATAATACTTTCTTATTTTTTGAGATTGTAAATCAATGTTTTGTCTCTGCTTCTTTGTTATCAACTTGAATTGTTCTTGTTTCATCCATTGCATCATGCCATTCAGAGTCAGAATCTAGCAGACCTCTAGCATAGCATGTTGATATGCTGATTTGAAATATGGATATATTTTACCATTGAATGTTAGAGCATTCTTATCGGTGATTCTCATCGGTGAGAACGTCATCCCAGTCTCTAAAAATAATAATAATAATATTTTAATTATAGTTTTATTAGATAATTAAAATTTAAATTATAAAAAAAATATAAGCTAATAAAAATAAGACACATGGGCAATAGAGTCTCTTATGAGTCTCTTATGAGTCTCCATGCAGAGAAACGTTTCTTACTTTCTCTCTCTCACTAATTATTTTTTATTTTATTTTTTTCTAGAGACCAACTAAGAGACTCTTAATGGAGTTGCTCTTAGGATTTATTTGAAACTTCGTAGTCTTTTTAGTTTATTGATTAATATCCTTAGATAATATAACTCTCATGATGTTGGATGGATGTTGACTATTCTTCTTATTGTTTGTCCCTTCCGTCCGTCAGTCCAGACTTTATTGTGATTGTTCTAAGTAAACCTTGTTGAAAGTTCCAAATAAATTAATTGGCGAGCCTCTTCAGTTTCCTGGTTTTTTTCCATCGAGGCTGTGAATATTGTTCTCTCAATATCTGTAGCTTTATATGTAACATGTTGTTGTCCAAGCAGATGAATTATGAGGTTTTGAACTGCAAGACCCTTTTCTATCACAATGATTTTCTTTATCAATCCACTTTATAATGTATTTGAAAATCGGTTGAATCATTAAAAACCATGCAAAGAAGTTGTTTAGGAGAAGAGGAAGAAGCTGAAGGTGACATAGTTCTTGTGTGAAATTTAAGAATAAAGCGTTTGATTTTTGTATATTCAATTGAAAGTTGTAGATAGTTTATTTATAGGTAATACCACTATTTTGGAATATATTAAGTTTCTCGTTTTTGTTCGTAAAAATTTTCCTTTACGTTGCATTTTTTTAAAAATTATAAACTCAAATTTTCTAAAAGCCACTATTTTAGGATATAGTAAGTTTTTCTTTTTTGTTTGTAGAAATTTTCCTTTAAGTTGCAATTTTTTTTTTCAAACTCAAATTTTCTTAAAGCTTGATTATATATTAATTAAATTAAGGGCAATTCTCAAAAATAGCACAAAATGAAGTTTTTGTGACATTTTTAGCTCATATTTTCATTTAAGACACAATTAGCATTTTTATTAGAGGGCCTCATATTTTTAAGGTTTAGGATTTAGGGTTTAGGGTTTTCTAAACCCTAAACCCTAAGGCCTAAACCCTAAATTGTACCCTCTACCCCCTAAAAACTATACTCTAAATTCTAATATAGTCAACCCAAACCAAAAAAATAAATTATGAACTTCATAAAATGCTATTTTTGTACTAAATAAAAATGTGAGCTATTTGTGGAACAAAAACTTTTTTTGGTGCTATTTGAGGGAATTTCTCTTAAATTAATTATTAATTAAAAAATTATTAAACTGGCATAATTTTCTTATGCCTAGATTAATGATGATTTTTATTTTAACTTTTTGGCAGATACTAATTTTTTTTTTTATTGCAATTTTCCTTATTTCTTTTTTTTTTAATTACAAACTCTAATTTTCTTAAAAATTAATTATATATTAATTAAATTAATTATTAATTAAAAGCATACTAAACTTGCATGATTTTCTTATGTCTAGATTGACGATGATTTTTCTTTTTAGTTTTTGGCAAATATCAATTTTTTTCTTTTTCAAAAAAAAATTATTTTTTTTAAGTTTGGAAGATATCGATTTATGGTAAACATTGACGTGGACCAATGGAATCGCGTTTAAGTTTTTGGCAGATATCGATTTTTGTGTAAATATAGATGTGGACCAATAGCATCGTGTTTGTTAAATCCTAGGTGGACGCGTTAAAAACACTATAGCTTCAACTTTTATATAGTATAGATTTTTGGCAGATATTAATTTTTTTTCTCTTTTTTTTGCATTTTTTCTTTTTTTTTTTTTTTTTAATTACAAACTCTAATTTTTTAAAAACTTGATTATATATTAATTAAATTAATTATTAATTAAAAACATACTAAACTGGCATGATTTCCTTATGCATAGATAGACGCTGATTTTTCTTTTTAGTTTTTGGCATATATCAATTTTTTCTTTTTAAAAAATTTTTTTTTTTATAGTTTGGAAGATATCGATTTATGGTTAACATTGACGTGGACCAATAGAATCGCGTTTAAGTTTTTGGCAAATATTGATTTATGTTAAAAATTGACATGGACCAATAGCATCGCGTTTCTTAAATCCTAGGTAGACGCGTTAAAAACACTATACTTTCAACTTTTATATAGTATAGATTTTTGGCAGATATTAATTTTTTCTTTCTTTTTTTTATTGCAATTTTTCTTTTTTTCTTTTTTTTTTTATTACAAACTCTAATTTTCTTAAAACTTGATTATATATTAATTAAATTAATTATTAATTAAAAACATACTAAACTGGCATGATTTCCTTATGCATAGATTGATGCTGATTTTTCTTTTTAGTTTTTGGCATATATCAATTTTTTTTTTTTTTAATTATTTTTTTTAAGTTGAGAAGATATCGATTTATAGTAAACATTGACGTGGACCAATAGAATCGCGTTTGAGTTTTTGGCAAATATCGATTTATGTTAAAAATTGACATGGACCAATAGCATCGGATTTTTTAAATCCTAGGTGGACGCCTTAAGAACAATATAGCTTCAGCTTTTATATAGTATAGATAAATTCAAAACAATTTTAAAACCTCTAGAAACCGACTTAAAACTGCCTAAAATGAAAAAAGTTTATTCTTCAAACCTTCTTTAAAATTATGTTTCTACATGTTTATCTATTTTTTTATTCAAAATTGGTATTAATTTAGTAGTAGAGGTATTTTAGAAAAAAGTAACAATTTAAAAATAAAGGTATAGATGAACAAAAATTCTGACAGAACTCCTATATTTCTAATTTAAAAAAAAAAAAAAAAAAAATAATAATACAGCAAAATGGAGTCTCGTGACTCATTCTTCTTCGATTAGATGAGACATTTAGTAATTAAATTTAGTAAGTAAACTCCACTAATTTTCTGAAGAAGACAACAAGTACTTACATTCGGTTTTCATATAATTTTTTGAGAAAGAAGACAACCCAATTTTCATTTGGTTTCACAGGATAAGAAGAAATTAGGGATTCGCCATAGAAAAGAAGACAAAGATACGAGATTTTGAATCTGAATTTGCGAAAGTCATCATCATCATTGGCTCACACGGTGTTTGATCCGGAATCGCCGCTAACTGGCTAATTTATAACAGCCGTGGAAACAGTTTTTTCGAAACCCCACCTTGGTATAGGAATTGATAACAAATGATCGTATTGATAATAGGCTTTACATATTTATACATATAGAGATTGAGTGTCTCGCAAGACATACCTAAACCTATACAAGAGTATCTCAAGAGTATCTATACTAATATGCCCCCTCAAGATGGACGACGGGATGAAAGTCCAATCTTGGACGATAGATCGACAAAACAAGCGCGAGGAAGAGGTTTTGTCAAGGCATCTGCGAGTTGATCAGCAGAACTTATATGAGAGACCCGAAGAGTTTTGGCTTGGACCTGCTCCCGCACAAAATGATAATCAAGGGCTAGATGTTTCATCCTCGAATGGAAAACTGGGTTTGCCGACAAGTATGTAGCCCCAATATTGTCACAATACAATGTCGGAACAGTCGACGATTTCAAGCCAATCTCGTCCATAAGTGATGTTATCCATTTTACTTCTGACGCAGCTTCTGTCAATGCTCGATACTCTGCCTCTGTAGATGATCTCGCAACACCCTTCTGCTTCCGCGAAGACCAAGAGACCGGCTGACTTCCTAAATACACAATATATGCTCCAGTGGAGTTATAATCATCATGATTACCTCCCCAGTCTGCATCTGAATAGGCATGTAAAGTAAGCGGAGATGTAGCAGAAAAGGAAATGCCTTTGTTCGGAGTACCAGCCAAGTAGCGGAGCACACGTTTCACAGCTTCCCAGTGAAGTGTTGTTGGACAATGCATATATTGAGAAAGACGATTCACATCAAAAGCAATGTCTGGCCTTGTCAAGCCAAGATATTGTAAACTCCCAACAGTGGCGCGATATTCAGTTGGATCAACAAGAGCAGTACCTGAAGTGAGCGTGAGAATCTGAAAAGATGACATTGGTGTCGCCACTGGTTTTGCATCAGCCATCTTTGTTTTGCGAAGCAGATCCGTTATATACTTGGTTTGTGTAAGTAGGAGACCAGCGGATGTACGAGATGCCTCCATACCAAGAAAATAAGATAGATCACCAAGTTGTTTGAGTGAAAACTTTGCTGCAAGAAGACTGGTTACTCGACTTATCTCGGCCATGGAGGATCCAGTGATGATGATATCATCGACATAGACAAGTATGTAGATGAAAGATGTTCCTGTACGTAGAACAAATAGAGAAGCATTGGCAAGAGAATTTTTAAAACCAATACCAATGAGACAGTCCTTTAGCGCATTGTACCACGCCCGGGGGGCTTGCTTGAGACCATAAACCGCTTTCTTGAGACGAAGAACGTGATTGGGGTTGTCTTTATCAACAAAACCTGGTGGTTGGAGGATGTAAACTTCCTCCTCAAGCGGTCCTTAAAGGAACGCGTTGTTAACATCAAGATGCTTTAGAGGCCAATTCTTTGCTACGGCAGTTCCGAGAATCAGTCTTATTGTGGCATGTTTGATGACGGGACTGAATGTTTCATGGAAGTCAATGCCCGAACGTTGATGAAAGCCCTTTGCCACGAGTCTTGCCTTATACCTGTCAACAAAACCACTAGGCAAACGTTTTATCCGGAAAACCCACTTAGAGCAGACAATATTCTTTGCCAAAGCTCGATCAACCAGTTCAAATGTATCATTGCGAGCAAATGCATCATATTCCTCACTCATTGCTCCATGCCACTTCTTGTCCTTGAGCGCTTGTGTGTGATTCTCAGGCTCTATTTCTTGGAGGATTGCCGTGAGACCATACTTAGGATTAGGCTTGATTATATTATTTTGCGAGCGAGTGGTCATGGGATGAGTTCTGGCAGGCGGAGGGCCAGGAGGAGCTGGTGCAGAAGCAAGGGCAACATCTGGTGGCGGAGATGGAACCGGAGCAGAACCAGCGGCTGGTGTGTCCGTGAGTGCAAGAGGTGTAACTTGTGCAGTAGGTGAACGGACACGGTCTGGTTGCGGCGATGTGATTATTACCGGAGAAGGAGCTGGACACGGGCACTGGACGAGTGGCCGATGAAACAAAGGAGCAAGGGAAGCTGACACTGTCTGAGATGGTGAGAAAATAAGAGGAGAAGAGGACGTCTGGTTGGAAAGTGTTTGAAAAGGAAAGACTGACTCATGAAACTGGACATGACGAGAGACAAAGACACGAGAGGTACCAACATCAAGACAAAGATATGCACTCTGACTCAAGGAGTAACCCAAGAAGACACACGGTGTTGACTTGGAGCTGAACTTGTTCGGACCATAGGGTCGAAGCCAAGGGTAGCAAAGACAGCCAAATATTCGTAGCTTTTCATAATTTGGAGCGGACTGGAATAGGAGCTGGTACGGAGACAACTTCGCCAAGTTGGGTGTTGTGAGGCGATTAATTAAGTACACCGTTGTAGCAAAAGAGTATGTCCAATATTTTGTTGGAATTCCGGCATGAGAGAGCAGTGCCAGTCCTGTCTCGACAATGTGGCGGTGTCGACGTTCTGTGATCCCATTGTGTTCGGGAGTATGTGGAGGAGTTGTCAAGTGAGAGATGCCGTGTGTGCCAAGAAATTGTTTGAGAGCAATATACTCTCCTCCATTGTCAGAGTACAACGTGGTGATCTTTGTCTTGCATCGATTTTCTACTAAGGACTTGAAGAGAGCAAATGTTTGAGCAACTTGAGACTTTGTTTTCAAGGGGTAGAGCCACGAATAGCGTGTGAAATGGTCGACAAAAATAACGTAATATTTGTAACCATCAACGGAGAGAACAGGTGAGGTCCAAACGTCAGAAAAAATATTATCAAGAGGACTTTTGGAGACAAGAGTAGATAGTGAAAAAGGTAATTTGTGACTTTTATTACTAGAACAAGAATTGCAAATTAAAGAAGACGACAATGAAGAAGAAAGGGGTAAAGAAAAACTAGAAAGCATATGACGAAGAGTCTGAGTATTGGGGTGTCCTAAACGAGAGTGCCAGTCCGAAAAAGATGATTTCGAACATGGAAAGACAGAGATAGGTGACAAGTTTGGAGTGTGTTTCATTGGCCATTCGTACACTCCGTCATTGGCTTTGCCGTTGAGCAGAGTTGTCCCCGTGTTGAGATCCTTCACCTGAAAATCATAAGGACACAATTGAACCATGACATTATTTGCTTTGCACAACTTATTCACCGAGATTAAATTCTTTCGTGGACATCGGAACCAGATCAATCCTGAAGCATGTCAAACCAACCACTACACACGCCAAAACGGTTCACACGGAGCATCATGGAGAACCCTTAGCCAGATGGAGTTCTAATCAAACACCAGGCCTAGGACTGATTTTCTATCATCCAATCAGTCCTAAGAAGACCAATGATTCAGGAGGAATCATGAAACCTCGAGCCAAGCCACCTGAAGACGAAGCATGCCTACCCGGAGACGAGAAACGAAGTCAAGCATGTACCAAAAGACAAACCACTCGAGCACAGAAGTTCTGCTTGAATATTCACTTGGAAACCACCTATTTTGAAGAGAATGATCGAGCCAAAACTCAACTTGATCGATTATATTTGGAGTTAGCACACAAACACCTCACCGGAGCCGTTACCAAGCCAAGGAAGTTGCCACTAGAAGAATCCACTCATGCGTTTTGCCTCAGAGTCATTATTCACCAGGAAACCATCCAAGATAAGAGTTTTTGCCGAAGAAAATCATGCCCCAACAGAGATAAATTAGGAGATGTCCGAGAATCCTTACTCGGAGACAAGAATCCAAGGGAGAACTTGACCTATGAGAAATCTACTCGAGCAAATGTTCTGGGATTTGAATTTCATCAGGAAATCATCTATTTTAAGATGATTTATCAAGTTAAATCAGCCCAGGTACGAGTTGGTTTAAGAGCTAACCAAGGAGGATCAAAACCGGGTGTAAATAAGGAAAGTCTTGCATCCAACTTACCATCAGATGAAGCCACGAATTGGAGACCTTCTATTAGCATTAGAGGATTCCCTTTTAACCCAGGAGATACTCTAGACCACGAAGAAGCTTTACCACCAGAGGCTTGGTACACCTTACCATACAAGAACATGCGGAGTCATCACTTACCATATTCGGATCCAAGCACGTCAAACCCCCAATGGCCAAATCCTCAGCTCTTGCACGTGTTAGAGACCCTCCACAACAATCAGAGACTTCCAAATACGTGCCCCTTCCTCCCCAAGCTGTCCAGATACAAGCAAAGGCTCTACTTGCCTTATTTGGCCGATTTCATCATTAAGTCTCCAACGGCCATATTTCATTTAATTCTGTGATTTCTTTCTTGTTTTATTCTTTAGAACCATTGTACTCTGAGCCTATAAAAGCTCAGCTCATTCCTCATTGTAAAGCACCCTTGATCATTGAATTTAGTAAAGTATTTCGTTTTCTTTCAAAGACCGAGTTCTTGAGAGATTTTTCTTGTCTTTAGATTTCTAAGTGTGTGATTCACTTTGAGTCTATAGAAACCCACGGTTTAAGGAGTGTTTTGAGTGATTCAATACTCTTAGTCGTGCCACTGATTGAGTGAGTCAATCGCCTTCACCATCCATCTCTACCATCGTTTCCACCTTCCGCGAGAAAAGCCATCGTCTCGATCATCAAGTGATTATAAGACGGAGTGATTCCGATCCTATATCAATGTGAATAAGAGCAAAAATAATTTGATAAAATCGAATTTCAGTTGCTTAAGATCCGAAAATTCAAGCTAGATCCATTCGATCGAAAAAACCTACCCATGGAGGAGAAGGTAAGGCGAATCGGAGAAGGTTTTGAGTGAAAGCAATGGCTCCAGCGAGATGTCTCCATGGCCGGTGCGAGATTCCTCCATGACTCGAACTTATTGACTCTCTGAAGCAAAATGACATACACTTGATCCAACTGAAGATCGAAGATTGGTTGATTTGGTGGATATGAAGAGGAGAATCGTATGATATCGTTTTTTGGTTGAAGAGAGCTTGTCGTTCAAAAAAAAAAAAAAAAAAGGTTGAAAAGAGATTAAGAGCAGATTTAGAGGAAAAAAAAAAATTAAGGCGATTAAATAAAAAAAATTCTTAAATGACTGAAATTAGGGTCAGTTATAAAATAAAGGGAAAATTAGAAATAAATGAACTTTTTAAAATTTTTTGTCCATCTATACTTTTATTTTAATTTTTTTGTGTATTAATTCTTTTGAAATATAAAATTCTATTTTACCCTCATTTTAAAAAATTTTCAATTAAATCATAAAATCTAAATCCTCTAATTCATAAAGAGACTTCATTTTTTTTTTTTTACATTTTTAGTATAATCAAATTAAAAGTATTATAAATTTTAATATAATTCATTAAAAATCTAATATAAGAAAATCAGATATAATTTTAATATCTGATATAATTTTAAAAATCTAATATAAGAAAATTTTAATATAATTTTTTTTATATATTTTTAGTATAATCAAATTAAAAGTATTAGGTTTTCTACTTAATAATATGTGTTATTTAAAAAAAAAATTGGATCCTTTTTTTCGTCAAATTTTTTTTTCCAGTTAATCTGAATTTTAAATAACAAATATATAGAATATTCTAAAATTTAAATATTTACTTTCCTTATTTTTAGATGCAGTTACTTTATTTTTTCAAGTTCTAAATTTTTTAGAATATGTAATTTAATATTTCTAGAATATATATTCTAAATTTTTTAGAACATAGAAAAATAATAGAATGCATATTCTAATTTTCGTAGATCATGTACAAGTGATAGAATATGTATTCTAAAATTTCTAGAATTTCGTATTCTAAAACTTTAGAACAAATTCTATTCTAAAATTGCTAGATCATGTACAAGTGGTAGAATACATATTCTAAATTTTTCAGAATATGTACAAATGGTAGAATATGCAATCTAATATTTTTAGAAGGTTAGAAAACATATTCTAAATTTTTTAGAACAAGTTTAAAACCTCTAAACACTTATTTAAAACTGCATAAAATCAAAAAATTTATTTTTTAAACCTTCTTTAAAAATGTGTTTCTACATGTTTATATGGTTTTTTTTTCTAAATAGTATTTATTTAGTATTAAGGGTAGTTTAGAAAAAAATTGATAGAACAAAAAAAAATATATATGGACAAAAAAATTGGTAGAACTCCCTTATTTCCTAAAATAAATGACTTTAAAATTATAAATAACCTAAACTTTAGCATCAGTTCATCTAAAATTGATGCAAACATTATTCTTTTAACGTCAACTTAACAAAATGACTCTAAATGTTTTTTTTTTTTTTACTTTTGTATCACTTATACAAGTGATGCTAAATAAGTGATACTATAAATATATTTTCTAGTAGTGATCGTATAAATTAATAAGAAAAAAAGACTAAAGATTACATATTCGTAATTAATACCCTGGCTGTTCGACAATTAACATTGAAACCAAAAAAGAAAATACATCAAATAAATTTTAAGAAAAAGATAGATTAAAGTTAGATGGACGATCACCTGCTTGTAGAGAGATAAACCCTAGCTTTTTAATATTCTGAACCGAAAGCATTGGTCAAGAAAACCAAAACGCATAACATGTAATCTTAAAAGGATGGTACAATATTTATAACCTCTTTATTTATGTCCTTAACATCTTGGTCCAATGATGGTGGCTTTTACCCTTATTTGAATCCTTCATCTTCTACATCATGTATAAAGAGATTAGAAATGACATAGATATTAAGCTACGAAAATTTATAAACAATATGATTATAAAAGATCCATGAACTAAATAAATAAATTAGTTTAAAATAAAACGCAGATCAAAACAAAAACATATTTTAGATCATTGTAACAAAATTTCTAAGCATCACTGCGTTAAGAAAAGCAAAGAAAATTAGCTACACATGAGAAATCGATTTATAAAGAAGGTGGCTGATGTTTTTGATATAACCCTAGTGACATTAATTAGCTTCTCTTTGTTTATCGATAACATATTTTTGATATCAATCTTAGTGATCAAATTACTTACGCCCAAGTAAAAAAAAGGTAGAATCACGTAAAAAGGTTCATATCTTTGACTCTGCAAGATAAAAAAAAATGGAGAATCACGTAGAAAGGAAGTTCCTAGCTTGGACTCTGCAAAATATAAAAACAGATTAGAAACCATGGAAAAAAAAAAACAAAGAAAGAAAGATATTAAAAACTCATATTCTAATTAAGTGCAAACTAACCCTAATAAAAACCTAATGATTCTCCAAACCATTTAGATTTATATTTATAGAGAAAAATAAGTTGGTATCTAGGTTTCAAAGGATTTTTTTTAGCTTACTCCTAAAGTTTCTATATTATTTGTTATAGGAAAATCTAGAATTTAGAATGTGTTTTAGGAAAATCTGTATTATATCTAGTCACAAATTTGAATTTAGAAAATTTTGAATTCATAAAATATGATGATTGTTAATAGTAAAATGCCGAATTTGTTTATGTTGATTGTTACAAATAATTTTTTTTTCAAATACCATATTTGCATAAATCGAGATTTAAAAGATTTTGAATACTCCACTGAGATTTCGTATTAGGAAATCATATATACTAGGTAAATACCCTAACTTTTTAATGTACAGTATTTATAACCTCTTTGTGTATGTCCTTAACATCTTGGTCCAATGATGGTGGTTTGTACCCTTATTTGAATCCTTCATCTTCTACAACATGTATAAAGGCAGTTGAAAATGATAGCCACAGACATACCAAATGTATCTCGATCTGAAACAGTATTGGCAGTCCTAGAAACCTCCATTCACCGGACTTCGTTGATGGCAAGAATTCACCCTCTTGGACGGCCAGTTGCGTCTTTTCCGGTGAACTCGTCGTTGGCGCACGACATCATTCTAGTTTGGCCCAGGTCTGGTCTCTTAAATCTATTTTCCGATCAAGATATAGGTTTGTCTCGATATATTGACTTGAATGGAAGAAGACACATTCAAGTCATGTGTCGCCATTGGTATGTTGGTTATGGAATAGAGCTTTTCGAACCATGGCCCAGATCAGATATCAGGTTTCTCTATCAGATTATACAAGTTTACAACTTCTCGGCAGAGTATTCTCAAATTCAAGTTGGTCTTGATGTGATATGTCTCTTTATCTAACACCAATCTTTAGCTCCACCAAGTGTTCACGCTTGGCCTTCTAATCTGTTGAAAATTTTGATATGCTATCAGCAAGTCTTTGGTCGGTATTGTACATTTAGAACTCGACTCTTACCTGACCTTGAGGGTCCCCAGTCTGCAAGTCTCCCCTCTGTGGAGAACATTTTGCTGCAGCCTTCCTCCTTTACGGAGAGAACACTATGGTCCATTCCCTCTTTCATGGAGGAAACCATACTGCTGTTAGCTCCAGCCCTCCCTTCGCGCACCTGCGCCTTCATCCTAATCTTGTTAATTTCTTGTGCGAAAGAAATTTTATGTCTCACTCCGGTGAGAAGCAAGGTCTTGGATTCTCAGCATCTGATTGTCAATCGACTAAGACATTTCACCATCTTCCCGAGTTGCTCGCGGACATGGATTCGACTTACCATCTTCCCGTTTGGGCATTATGCTCTATCGTTCATGTCTCTGAGTTGTGGATCTTCAATCGAAATATCTTATCAATCTATCTTATGCGCTTTCTAATGCTTTAAATTATCTTATGTATTAAGCTTTGCTTGGGTTGAACCATTAATCTCTGTAGTCCGTTTGATTACATAAATGGAAAACAAAGTAGAGATTTTTAACAAAAGGGGCACTTTTTGTTTTTTTATTAGTGAGAATGCCATTTAGAAATTGGAACACAGCCCATGCCATTTTCCAAATGTGACTTGACCCATTTGTCCCTTTATGTTCTGCACGCGCGCTCTACTGAGAGTATGGAGTTAATGGGACAATTATCGTCCCCTCAGAGATACACGTGTACCGTCGCTATCAGAAAAAAAAAATTGAAATTTTTTGTCTCTTCCCTTTCCTCTCGTAAAAAAAAAAAGCGATTCCCTCTCGAGAATTTCTGAATCTTCTCAGCCGTCCTTCGCCAGTCAATTGTTTGTTGCAGTTATCGTTTTCTATCTTTTCCGGTGAGCTCCTAAACTATTTTTATTGATTCGAGCCGAATCCTTTTTAGTGAGAGGATATTTTTGATTTCTCTATTCTGTATATATACCAGATATTTTCCTTGTCCATGAGTTTTCGTCTCTCTATCTTCTAGATCTTGTCGGGACAATTATCGTCCCCCTCAAGTTTGTTTTTCATAGATCTGGTCTCTCAAGTTCTAATATCGTCTCTGAAATCGTTCTCATTTTTAAAAAAACAAACCCTAACCCCTCTGTCTTTTGTTTTAATCGTCCTTTAATCTTTCATTATTTTCCGTCTCCCATTTCAGTAGATTCTGTCTACCAGTTTTTCGTCCTCCTATTTTGGTCTTGTACACTTTTTGTCTATCAAATCTGTTTGACAGATATAGCAATTCTAGTCCATTATATTCTGTCTACCATAACGTTATGTTCACTATTGTTATAGATTGGTCTACAAGTCAAATTTGTCCTTGGTTTATAACTCCACAGAAGCAGTAATTCTTGTCCCTTAAATTCCGTCTAACATAACCTTATGTCCACTATTATTATAGTTTGGTCTACAATCAAACTTGTCTTCCATGTCATGGTTTATAACTCCCCAGATTTACCAATTATTGTCCATTATATTTGTGTCCACCAGTAAATTATCACACTTATGTTTGGTATCTGTGTACATCAGCGCACGTGAAAACCTTTCAATTTCCCTTCATTTTGAATCAAGGGTATTTTCAGTTTTTTACATCATCTCTGCATCAAAAAAGGGCATGGATCTTACGCCCATTCCGAAAATGGCATATTTAAAACCTAAAATTAAATTTGTGGCAGAAACCTCAAAATTCCCAACAAAGTATTTGCACCAAAAAAAAAAAGACTTATTTCGAGTTATTTTTCTTTATCGCAGAGTTATTAAACAAGCATAGTTACCGCTTACTTGTTTAACATCATGGCAAACCTATTTTCAAATGTAGCAATTGTCGCATCACAGACTTATTGTAAACGCTATCGCAGACTTATAGTAATCGTTATCACAGACTAATTGTAATATTTTTGGATAAGATATTTTTGAATTATGTTAGATTTTTGAATTACATATTTTGAATTATTTAATTTAATTTTATTTATTTTTGAATTATGTTAGATATTTTGAAATTATCTTAATATTTTTTATTTTTGAATAAAATGTTTTTATATTTTTAATTATGTTAAAAATTATTTTTAAGATATTTTTGAATTATTTCCGAATAAGATATTTTTTTATTTTGGAATTATGTAAGATATTTTTGAATTAAATAACTTTTATTTTTGAATTATGTTTAGATTTTTTAAAAGTTTTTTAAAAAAAATAAAACAAAAAAGTTTTTAAAAATTTATAATTTTTTTTATTTTACTTATATTTTAAAAATTTTTACTCTTTTTTTATTTTTTAAATTTTTCAATTTTTTAAATATGTTATATTTTATAATTATTTGTTTTTTAATAAATATTTTTTTTTAATTTTAATTTTTTTTATATAAATAATAATGATATTTTTGTTATTTTGTTAAGAAAAATGGATTGGGATGTCGTTTACTCATTTTTTTACCCATCCTTTCCAAAATGAGGTCATTCAAGTTATATTCATAGAAATATGAGTTATTTTAGGCAAATTTTTCTCAAAGTAATAACAAAATTACTATTGAAGCTAAGAATTTGCTTCTCCAACTTAGTGTATTTTTATACAACTCGAACTATGAGTTGTCTCTCTAGGTATTTGCTTATGAATGCTTTGTAGTCACAAGTGTTTTATAAAATGGATCAGAGGCTGGTGATGAGTAGGCATGTTGGTGTCATATATAGAATCACCTTTTCTTGTAGAGAAAATAAACTCAGTAAAATAGGAGTTAAATCATAAGCTTATATTCTATATATTTTGTTGCATTTATTGGGTGTAGGGATGATCCTCTTTGGTTTTAATAAGTTAACTCAAGTTTATCCTACATAAATTCCTTCTTCTCTTTGGAACAGCAAAGGTTACTGTCCCTCTCGTGTGGACAAGAACTTGCTGCAGCCATCCTTTTTACCGTGAATCAGAGCTTATTGAGGAAAATACATTTGGTTGGTATATGTTGTGCAAACAATAGGTGTAAGGAATGCTGCACAAAGAAAGTTTCCCGATAAGTTCACTGCCTTGTGACGTATTCTTTACAAGGCTCTTCTGCACGAACGTAATACCTATCCCCAAGAGACTATATTTCCCATTCTCTTAAACGTTTAGGAGCATTAGTGTGTTTTGTTTTGTTTTTTTTTTTTTTTTTTTTGATAACCCAGGTATCCTAACGCTCCCCGACTAATCGGTTTGCTCAGACTAGCCACGTGGGCGGCCAAATGGCACTCCACGTATCGGCTCCTGGGACGCTGCAGCCCGCATGTGAATACCGCAGTGGCCGGGGCTTGAACTCGTGATGGCGGGTACCTCAGCTGAGGGTCCTTTACCACCAGAACTAGAGGCTCCGGTTAGGAGCATTAGTGGTCTTATCAATTGCCATTTCTTTTTTAGTTGATAGTTGATCTTAATCGTGTAGGACTTGAAGGTTCAACCAAATCCAGAATAAGTAGCCGATATCAAGTATGTGAGCAGGGAATAGCTGAAGGAACTAGTGGAAAAAAAAAACAGATGCAGGTGGCATGTGAGAATTTTGACTTTGTCATATTGGTGGTGGATAATTTCTTGATGAAGTGGTGAGATCATGTTGAGAAAGGAATTGGTTGAAGCAATAAGACATGAAGATCATCCATCAATTCTAAAATCTTTTAAAGTTCTTGGAACATCTTTCTGTTTCTCTTTTTGATTTTTGTGATGATAATTATTGGGAGATGAGGAACTTTGGAGATTCCAAGCAAAACATGCAACACAACTTTTTTTTTTTTTTTTAATTCGTGAATGGTTTATCTATGTTTTTTTTTTTTTTCTTAAAAGGTTATGATTTATCGTTGTTTCTGAAATGAATTAAAATCGTAGATCCAAGAAAAAATCAGAAGAACATTTGAAAAGGCGAAAATAATACTTAAGGAAACAGAGTAGCAGCCATAGAGAATTAGCAAATGAAATTTAATATTCTAGGGAATACTTCCCAACTGGTTTAGTTTTTAGAATACATTAAATATTTATATATAATGTGAAAATTTTAGTTTATACTTAAACAGCAGAATGATAAATTTTTAAGTTATCGCATAACATAGAAATTTAAATTATTATCCAATATCTTAGACAAAACATTTTTTCTTATTTTATACAAATTTTTTAAATTTTATAGTTGGAGAATATCGAAAGTGATAAATATTATCTTCTCCAGATAAATAAAAATTCAGGTTAGTGACAATTGCCTCTTCATATAATATATCTGTCACAAAAATGATAAAAATGAAGATTAACGACTAAATTTTTTTTTCTGATATTGTAGTCTTTAAGTTAATTTCTTTATTTCATAGTGGTTTCATAATTTTAGGAGTGTTATTTGATTAATTTATTATTAAATTATAATGTATTAAGAAATGACATACAAGTAAATCTCAAACTACATAAGAAAGTAAAAAATTGTGTATCTTTTGTTTATAAGTTTGGGAGGTCAAGAAACACGTTCCATTAGACGATAATATCCGTTGATCTTTGATCTAAAAGTTTAGTCGTCAAGACTCTTCAGAGGTTCCAGCCTGACCACATGATTGAGCACGGAGAGGTTCCTTACCTTATGATCAACCCAATTATATTGGTCTTTTTGGACAGACAGTTAACTTAATATCGCTCTAAATTTGGTGCGGCCATATATCACTATGATTAGTAAGTTAAAAACAAGGATGTCAAGAAAATACTTAATTGATATAACACGTCCCCCAAAAATGTTGAATTTTCATTCAAACACATTTGACTGCTTCTTCAAGTAGAACAATCTAAGAAAGAAGTATAATACACAATCTTGATGAGATATTGTTTGTGATTTTATGAGACATTGATTGATTGGATATAATTTTATTTATTTTTGAGAATTTTAATGGTGTCCTTGCAGTTGTTGATTTTGCATGCATGAGAGATACCATAAATATTCTTAGTGGAAATTCTAATAATTTAATCTGATGGTTAGTTTTCTTAAATTTTTTTGAGATCGATCAATATTATGTATCTTTTGTGTGTATCTTTGCGGATAAATGTCTGTGCACCTGTCATGTTTTTTAGGAATATTGATATTAAAAAATATTGTGGATAACTTGAAGATATATAGATTATGGAATAAAAGAGAAATGACACAATTTGAAAACAACAACGGAGATATAAATTATATGTGACGAAGAAGAGGAAAAAGAAGAATAAGATGAAGATGAGGAAGTATACGCAAAGGAAAAAAACAAAAACAAAAGAGAGAGAAATCGGAGAACATGAAGACGATGAAAAAGTAGAAGAAGATAAATAAGTTGGAAAAAAATAAGTAGAATAAAAAGCAAGAGAAGAATACAAATAAAAAGTTGTGGAAGACGAAGAAGACAATGAAGTAGGAAAAAAAAAAAGGAAAATAATTAGATGATCTAGAAGATGGAGAAGAAAAGGAATATTTTGACTTAGCAGTGTAGTCTTAGAAGATGAAGAAAAAGTGAAGCAGATAAAGATTTGTCCTTGAGTATTAGTTTTTTTATGAAATTATTATACTGGATTTATTTAATTTAGCATTTTAAATCGTGTGTTTTAATTTATAATAATGGTGCGTGAGGTAAACGAATTTGAATACATATTGTCAAAAACCTGAAAAAGATGTTGGTTATTCATAATCCTCATGTTAAGGCAAAATGAGAAGTACATGCGGTAAACGACACATATATATATATATATATGTATATATATTTAATTTCTTATTTAAAATAAATATTTACAGGTTGTACATAATAGATTTTTGGCTATGAACATTAATAAAAGCTAGGGTAAGACGTAATCGAATGTTGGTTTGTTCTTGCCAAGATTGTTGTTATGTACATGGACAGCTATATGTTGCGCTTTCTAGGATGACATCTAGAGACGGGTTAAATAACACACTTATATATAATAATGGAAAGCTCAAGAAAATGACTTTGAACATTGTGTACACATAAGTTTTTCAAAATATTTGTTAGTTTTATCTGTTTCTAAATTTACTTTCAATGTTCTACTTACTTTAAATGTTTATTAATCTTTCTAACTAAACATTTACATATTACAGTTATTTATTTTATTTATGAATGTTTATAAAATATTACATGTTGTTATTAATTCATTTTTATATGTGTTATCTTTGACTTTTATGAATCAAATTTCTCAATTCCGCCCGAACGTGCGGGAAAATCAGCTAGTTATTTTGATTGTCACAATCCAGTTGTAGTTGTTTTCCTTTCCTTTTCTGCGAGAACACTTTCCGGCCAAGTCCCATTAATTGATCATAACGATATCGTGGAAATGCTGCATGGACCCATATAATTATTTTAGTAGTCAAAGGTAAATTTATGTGTTTGTTTTCTTAGGAAGGTTCATTTGGTATGTCATGTTAGATTCAATTGGATTTGAGCCTTAGTCTTTTATTTACTATTTTCTAGTATGATACATGTTTTAGTTTTCAATTCGATAGAATTTTTTTTTACTAGGATTAATTTAATATCTAATTCGGTAGGATATATATATATATATATATATATATAAATTTATAATAAAATAATTGACTTGCTGGTTCAAATCTAGTGTATAAGTTATACACACCTACAAACAACATTTAGGACCATTGGGCTTTAATGGACTTAGTATCAAAACAGGCCCAATTACCAATTACGAAACCGGGAAGTTAGAAAAAGCGTGAAGCCTTGATCTGATCATATGTATATATCATTGATCTTATTTTGTGATGTTAGGGTTTGGGTTTTTCTGCCTCGAATCAGTGGTTAGCATCTGGGTTATTCAGGTCTCTCGCTTCAAACTCCCATCACTATAAATAGAATCGGTCTTGGAACATATATAGTTTCATAAATCTGTAGTCGATTATTTGATTTTGGTTCTGGTTTGAGCAGCAAGTAAAGATTTTGTAGATTCTCTTTGTTCCTTGTGAAGAAGATAATCTTACTTTTTTGTTTTCTTTATGAAAATCTATACGTGGATTTATCCAAGGTTATCAAAAGTAGTTAGAGCTTGTAAGTAAATCTCAGGCAAACTCAATTTCTGTGTGTTTTTGTTGATCAAATTGATATATCTAGTTTGGTTTTGTGTTTGTGTATTTTCAGCGGCTGTGAATCAGAGTGCTAATTTTCAACCTCTATTTTGATATTACAACCATCATCTCTTACCACCCACCTCTAACAGGGAAATTGGGTATGGTGCTTTTTATCTTAAATAATGCGTTTATAGATGTCTTTTACTTAAATAATTGCTAAAGCTGGAGTCTGAAAACAAAATCCGCTCATCGGTTTTTTTTTGATTGATGTCTCAGATAGAGGTTTATTATATGGGTAAGAAGAAGTCAGACGAGAGTGGGAAAGATTGGAAAAAGGATCAGAAAGTTGATAAAACCAAGAAGGGTTCATCATCCAGATCCAAGGCTGCTCCAAAAGAAGCTTCTTACACTGATGGTATAGATTTTCCTCCTACCGATGAAGAAGTCGACTTGGAAGGTGTTTCTGATGAGGAACAGAGACAGATGGATGCAAGGAGGAAGCAGAAGAGCGAACAAAGACACCTTGATATCTCTGTGACTGATAAGGAACAAAAGAAGCGAGAGATGAAAGAAAGATTAGCTTTAGAGCAGGCAGAGATGGCAAAGAGGGAGGCCTTGAGGGATGACCATGATGCATTTACCGTTGTTATTGGTAGCAAGACTGAAGGAGAAGACACTGCAGATGTCAATGTTAAAGATATTACCATTGATTCTTTTTCTGTCTCTGCTCGAGGTCGAGAACTTCTAAAGAATGCCTCTGTCAAGATATCACATGGTAAAAGGTATGGACTGGTCGGGCCTAATGGAAAGGGAAAGTCTACACTGTTAAAACTTTTAGCATGGAGGAAGATTCCAGTTCCCAAGAATATCGACATTCTTCTTGTTGAGCAAGAGGTGGTCGGTGATGAAAAGAGTGCTCTCGAAGCAGTTGTTTCTGCAAAAGAGGAGCTGGTTAAGGCAAGGGAAGAAGTTGCAGCCCTGCAAGATGATGATACTGGAGGAAACCTAACTGCATTGTATGACAAGCTACAGGATTTGGATTCAGATGGTGCTGAAGCTCAGGCTTCCAAAATACTTGCGGGCTTAAGTTTCACTAAAGCTATGCAAGTGCATCCAACAAAGTCATTCAGCGGTGGCTGGAGGATGCGAATATCATTAGCTAGAGCTCTCTTTGTGCAACCTACTCTCTTGTTGTTAGATGAACCCACCAACCATCTCGACCTGAGAGCTGTTTTATGGTTAGAGGAGTATTTGTGTCGCTTGAAGGATACCACTTTGGTTGTTGTTTCACATGGAGTTGATTTCCTCAACACTGTCTGCACAGATATAATACACTTGCATGAACAGAATCTCTACACCTATCATGGTAATTTCGATGCTTTTGAAACTGGATACGATCAGCGGCGCAAGGCTGTGAACAGAAAGGCTGACATTTTTGAGAAACGGGTTAAAGCAGCTAAGAGGTCTGGAAACCAGGCTAAACAGGACAAGGTTAAGGAATGGGCCAAGTTTGCTGCTGCGAAAGAAGCATTCAAGCGTAAGGCAAAGGGTGAGGATGGCCCCGCCCCAGAAGCTCCAAGAAAGTGGAGAGATTATATGGTGGTGCTCGATTTTCCAGAACCAACCGAGCTCCCTCACAATCTCCTGAGGTTAAGTGAGGTTAAATTCTGCTACCCGGACAGGCCAGATTTCATGCTCTCAAAAGTTGATGTAGGTATAAATATGGGGACCCGGGTAGCGATAGTTGGGCCTAACGGAGCTGGAAAGTCGACTCTTTTGAATCTTATTGCGGGAGATTTAGTCCCAACCGAAGGTGAAGTGAGAAGAAGCCCGAAGCTGAGGGTCGGGAGGTACTCTCAGCATTTTGTTGATCAGTTAACTATGGTGGAAACACCGGTTGAGTATCTTCTCCGTCTTCATCCTGACCAAGAGGGATGTAGCAAACAAGAGGCCGTGCGTGCCAAACTGGGAAAGTTTGGGCTACCAAGTTACAACCATTTAACTCCAATTGCGAAATTGTCTGGAGGACAAAAGGCTAGGGTTGTGTTAGCCTCTATCTCAATGTCCAGGCCACACATTTTGCTTCTTGACGAACCAACAAATCACCTCGATATGCAGATTATAGATGCCTTGGCAGATGCACTAGATGGGTTCAAAGGAGGAGTTGTGTTGGTGAGTCACGACTCGAGACTCATATCGCGTGTCTGTGAGGACGAGGAGAAGAGTCACATTTGGGTTGTACAAGACGGAACAGTGTCTTCCTTCCAAGGCACATTTGAACAGTACAAAGAAGGACTCAAGAGACAAATAAAAGCTGAGTTTGATGAGTTACGTTCTCTAACTCAAACTCCCTCCTCAGCAACATAATTATCTAACGGGGCCGCTACTTTATGTGTATTATTATTATTATTTTTAATCCTTGTCCCTTTTAATTATCTTGCAACTTGGGTTTTGTTCCTTCAACTAGTTTTTAAAACTTTTATTTCTTGCACTATCCCTCGAGTTTGCAGATTCTTATTCAAAAACTCTCTCTCATTAAACTATTTGCGTTTTGCTGCGATTGAACCAGAAACAGATTTTTCCTCTATAGCCTCACTTGGGCCACATGCTTTCAGAATATCATCTCACCTGATGCACCACCACCCTCTTGGTAATGCCATATCCTAAAACACTGAACATCATACTTACTACGAATAAAGGAGCGCATCAACTTTAACAATACTATTTGAAAAAAAGAGAGAGCCAAAACTCGCCACCATAGACAACCACTCCATCTTTGTTCTCAATTCCAAGATCATTACAAACATTAATAAAAGCTTCCTCATATGTGATGAAGACATGCCAATTGAAGCCTCATTTGCCATAGAAGCACCAATGAAGAGATCAAAAGCGAGGAGCATGCGGGAAGGATTCAACAAGTATGTGGAGCATATACTACACCAAGAGGATGAGCCATATCAAGTTCAAGTCAAGCTAAGTATCACGGAGGATCATTCACACCTAAAACCGAAGAAGAATACAACTTACCCGAAGCTCAAAACCAAGTAGAAGACGAGTTGCCACATAAAGTATATACTGTATAACCTCTATAAATTAATAATTTCTCTAAATTAATAAATTATCTCGGTCTCGAGTTTGACCGATGTAATAATTGACACATTTCGATAAGATAATAAGATAATAATATTTTTTGAAATCACTATGTAAATATATGGTCCCATTAATAACATAAATTAATAATCATATAAATTTATTGTATATATATAAGATATTTTAGTAAAATATGATTCTAATGTTGTTTATATATTCGTAAATTTATAATTTTGTTGGAGTTCAGATCAATATCTAACTAACATATATGTCTCATGAAAGAAATCTCATAGAAATCTCAACACATGAGTGTTATTCTTCGCACTCATAGAAAGAACATAGTGTGGTTATGCGTTGAATTTTTTTAAGTTTTTTTTCTTTTAATTTCTTTATTAATTAGCGAAAATATTCAGAAAATCTGCAATGTTATTAAAACAAATCTGAAGTAGAATATCTGATGTAACGTAGCTACAACAAATTTACCACAATAAGTCTGCAGAGACTTAAAATATTATTCTAGTAAAAAAAATATTTGCGGTAAAGGGAATTGCAACTAATGTTTGACGTTTCCAAAAACAATAACTTTGATATAACTCAAAACAAATCTGCGGTAACTACAAGGTTAATGTAGCAATTAAACTTTCGTAATAAAATCAACTGCCACTAATATGTGAAAAAACTCTGCTAAATCTAAATTTTAAAATCTATGTTAGAAAAATAAGTCTCCAAAATAAATCTACGAAAAATTTAAATCTACCGTATAAATTCTAACAATTTAGGAAAATGAAAAAATCTATTGCCTCTATAATGAATTTCGGAAAATAAATCCACAGAGGCTAAAATATATGTGATGAATTAGAAAATCTACTCCATTATGACATACAAATCTACGGTACAAAATAAATTTACGAAACAAATCTGCGGCAAAACTTTAATTCTGTCAGTGGTGGCAAAGTCGTAAATATTTGTATTTTTTCTTAAAAAATCATAATAATGCTGATGTTATATTAATTCGTAATGGCATTCTTGTAATTAATTTTTCCTGACACATGATTTTAGGGTATTTTTGTGATCAAAAGAACTCACTTAACACTAATTTTTCTATGTTAAGTTAGCAATTAAATCATAATTTAGTATTATTCTACTAACTTTCCCAAATAGCAATTACGTAATTTAATTCAAACTTAGCTTTTTAACAAAAAAAATTAATTCAAACTTTACCATACATACATTTTATTTATCTTTAAATGTTATAAAATAAAATGCTTAGAAAACTCAACCATATGCACGCTGTGATATTTATGACTAGAGACGTACGTGTGGAACTATGTTTGTGAATAAATTTATTTGATATAGTATTTCTATCCCGAACTCATACCAGTTGGGTATTTAGTTTGATTTTTGGTTTAGTTTCAATCTCGCTTATTAATGTTTGAATATTTGAAACAATAATGATTTCACAAATATTTTAAAATTCGAAACGACCCAACAGTCGGACCTGAATCAAAATGAACCATATTAATGGTCGATTAGATTTCTATTGAACTTGGAAACTATCAGACCAGATATAAAACTATTAAAAACGATTAAAACCCCTTGAGACAGATACAAATATTTAGAAGTTGGCATAATTCCCATTCTGTTTCTTCATGTCTCATTATATCTTATACCCGTTCCTAAATTCCCTTTGAATAAAGAAACGTACTCCCGGTATGAGACAAAATTTTATATTTCTAATTGGAAACAGGACATGACAGAAACCAAAATTTTCAAAATCTCGTTTGGGACAAACACAAATATATTTTATAGTATATCTATGAAAATATTAAAAAATTAGTTGAATTCTTTATTCTTATTATTTTATATTTGGTTCATCTATATTGGATTACGTTTCTCGGTTTTTAAAATTTGTAACTATTAAAGAACATACTTTAATTTCTTTTATTTTTTATTGTGAACATTTTTATGCTAGATAAATTGAAAAGAAATCATGTTACACATATGATTGCAAGTGTTAATTGTAACATGTTCTAAGACTTAATTTTTTGGGAATCTATGTTCCCATCCCGTCTCCTTCCATTTCATTTTTATCCCGTAATTCTTATTCTTGTCCCATTCCCTTAAAATCGTGTTTCTAAAACTTTAGATTATTTAAATTCTAATTAAAATGTAAAATATTTTAGTTTCCTACTATTTTTGAGATAAGAATATATAGCATGGCCAAAATCTAACTATAACCGTATTTCAGACCGTAACCGTATCGTTTTTAACCGTAATCAAACTGTAACCGTATAAAATGGTTAAAAACCATAAGCGTTGTACTGTAAATATATATTAGATATGGTTAACCATAAAATATTAACCGTAACCGTTAATTAACCATAACCTCATAAAAAATCATTGGTTAACCGTAAAATTCTAAGCATAACCATTTTTAAAAATTGAGTAATATATATATATATATATATATATAAATTAAATTATAATAATTATATTAGTTGATATATCATATCTAACTTTTTTAATAGAAGTTAAATTCATTTTTTTCAAAAATGTTAATAATAATAATTTTTATCATGATCATCAAATACGAATTATATTTAACTGTATATAACCGTAACTATTTTAACCGTAACCATATATTAAATTAATGGTTAAAGTTAAGCAAAAATTATAATTATAACCGGTGGTTAACTAACCTTAACCGCAATAACCGTAACCGTGGTCACGCCTAAAGGAACGGGTATATAAGTTATGACTAAATCATGTTCTAAAATGTATGTGCGGGATTATATTTATAAATATTTTTTAATTGGTATATCACTATACCAGTTTGATATTTTTTTCAATATTTAATTTATTTTAATCCAGATAATGAAACCTTAAAAATAATAATGTTACATTTATTACATTACGTAAGTGTAGAAGAATGTTCATGCAATATTAATGGTTTTAAAAATATGAAATTTATAATTTTGATGTAGTATAAATTAATACATATTAAGTATATATGTATTAATTTATTAACTATAAAAATATTAGGTAATGAATTTAATGAGATTATGGTTTGGTTCGAGTTCAATATTATTTATAAACTAAACGAAATTAAATTGGTTAATATTTTCATATATTGGAAATTTTTTTTTACAAAGCATAAATGATAAAAAAATATATATGCTTGAAGAATTTCTTGGACTTCTCCAAATTCACAGCATGTTCTGCCTTCTTGATCACCACTATCTTTGCATTTTCTCCTATATGCATATTTCACAATATTTTTTATGCGTCAAATATTTTATGTTGATCAATTTCATCCAAAAAATAACAAATAATACAGTCTATTATTTCACATAAAATCTCAAAGTTTTTTTTTTTTAATCTCAAAGTTTAAATATGTTGTTTACCTTTTAAGTCTTTAACCTTTTGAATTCTACATAAACACATAGTAGTTATCAGCTCATTTAACAAACTGAAAAAAGGAAAATTTTTTTTAACAAATAACAAATAAATTTCGACTAAGCAACATATGGTTTTCAAAAAAAAAGTTTACTTCAGAAAAGAGCAGCCATCTCAGTTTTAGGAGAATGATCTTTTGATTATTTGAGTTAATGTGAATTGTCTTATTTATAGATAGATTAAGACGGTTGCACAATTAATCAGTTATTGATAAGAAAGATATTAATTAGAATATCTCGGAGATTTAGTTATTTAAAAATATATTCGATTTTATGGTTTTGAAAAATTAATGTAAAAATATGTAATTGATTTTACCAAATAGTTATTTACGTACGTGCAAGTCCTACTATAGTTTCACTATATTCAGAGAATTAAGTTACAAATCCAAAGTCTCTTATTAAAAAAAAAAATTTAATTAAAAATAAAATCTGTGATATTAGGATTTGAAATTTTTTAAATAAAACTTGTGTAAAAAAAAATCTCGTTTCAAAAAAAAAAAAATATGCGAAAATCTTTAACTATAAAATTAAAATCTCATTAAGTATTTTGACAAAATTACCATTGTGTGAATTTTTTGTTTAACTTTTTAATTGAAATTAAACTAATGGCATTACATGTCAATTTTTACAAAATAAATGATATTTTTAAATTGTCCTTCCCAATTAATAGTATAGATGCTTGAAATGCTTGAAGATAATGCAAATAAGATTGATAATCAAATACTTATATGCGTGCTGTTATATTTATGAATTTATGTTCTACAATATGATTATTTTCTGACTCTTTTTTTGGGTGCAATATGAATAGATTAGAAAATTAATTATTGTAGAACATTCTGAACAAGTGAGATTTTAATAGACTCACAAATAGGTTTCGTTTTTTTGACATCGCCCACAATGAACGAGAGGAGTCTCGTGATCACATCTTCTTTGCATGCCCTTGCACCTTTACAATTTGAACCATATCGCTGGATTGGAACAACATTATTTCCCATTTATCGACTCGTAGGTCTAACAAAACAGACTTTATTCTCATTTGGTTTTGTTTCCAAGCTACGATCTATCATATATAGTATAAGGCACTCTGTTTGCATCTCCTCCCTCCACCAGCTCCTTCCTTGATGTATGGTCATTGGCAGACCCACTAAGACATTAGGGGGTCAGAGCATCAACAGCAGTGCTAAGACACTCATATAGTCTCTTAAAAAAAAGATATTGTTATTTTAATATAAATTATTTATATAATTAAATTTTAATCTTTTAAAAATGGTTAAACCAATAAGTGAGAGACAAGTGGTGAATGAGGTTCTCAAAAGTTCTTCAATGAGAACCTCTCTTCACTCTCTCTCTTCTCTTTTTATTATATTTCTTTTTTTAATCATGGGAGACTCTTATGAGAAGCCCCAACTAATCATGCTCTCAGAGGACACCCCTAAAATGAGTAAATATATTTTAGTGCATATAAATATTTAAAGAGTAAGCACCAAAAATGGTTATTTTCTAAGTTATGACCCACCTAAAACAAGATTCGATCCTCGTTTTGACCCTATATATTGTAGTTTTTTTTGGTTATATTTAGACATTTTAATTTTTATTCTTTTTAAAATCACAATATTTTAAAGGGAAAGTTACTAGAATAACCTAAATGAAGAGTTTAATTACTAGAATGTTTTATGAAGGAAACGAGTTATTTGAGTTATTTTTATGTCTAAATTACCCTTTTTGGTGTTATTTAAGTAAAAAAAAAAAAAAAAAAAATTCCAGCGTGGCATTAAATTACCAAAAATGCAGATGAAAATTTTCCAAAAACTGTGGGTCTAGTAATAACAGATTTTTTTTTTAACGGCAGATTATTTGTCCATGACAGTTTTTTTTTGCCAGATTTATTTGGTTGACCGACTTATTAAGTATATGGTGATGACAGATTTATAAATTGTAGCAGTTTTATTTCCATCGACAGAATTTTTAATAACGACAACACAGACTTTCATTATTTTTGACAGAGTTATTATAATGTCTGACAGTTTTAATTTTTTCAGTGACCACAGACTTCAAATTTTTGTTTAAAATCTGTCATATTGTAACAGATTTGGTGACAGAAAATAAATTAGTAAAATGGTGTGTAATGATAACAGATTTTTTTTATGTTATAACAGATTTGTTTAATTTTACCAAAATTCTGTCGTTTATAGCAGATTTGTTTTACTAAAATATAATTGCTAGAATGACATATGGTCAAAAAAATTATATTCTTATGTTATAACAGATTTGTTTTATGTAATAACAGATTTATTTTAAGTTACCAAAAATCTGGTGTTTGATAGCAGATTTGTTTAAAGAAAAAATTAATTGCTCGAATGTCCTATATAGTGATTTACGTTATAACAGATTTATATTTTGGAATCCTATGATGACAGATTTATTACGATGAACTAGTTACAACCCACGTTTTAAAACTTGCTAGGCGCTAGTCGGACGGTGGAGGAAGGCCCATCTCGTAATCTATTAATCGGAGACTAAACGGGGATTACTCGGGGATTAGTTTTACATAATTTTTTTATAATTTTATACGTAAACATGTATATATATTAAATATGTTTAACTATAATCAGTAATAGATATTGGTGTGGTGGTTCTTGCGTTAATTGATAACGTCAAGCTCGGGGGTTCGAGCCATAATTTTGCTGTTTTCAACTTTTTTTTGGCTTTAATGACGTTAAAAAGACATATTTGCCCCCATCTTCTTCCTCTGATTCTGCGACATCTAACCTAATTCTGCAGTTTTTTTTTTTTTTTTTTTCACGATTCTGGGCATTAAAGCATGATATTCTCATGGGTTTTTATCTTATGATAACAGATTTTAATCCAAACATTCAATTTCGAACTTAAAATTCACGAAAAAATAAAAGTTTTGAGATTTTTGATTTTTCACTCCGATTTGATAAAATCTCGGCGGTTGAGCTCCGCCACGCGATTAACCGGCCGATTTTTAGAACGAGATTTAATAGAGTTGTGGCAAACTTCTTTATAGTAATTGACAAATTTAAACACACAGAAGAACGAAGCAAACAACAAAACAAAAAAGAATGGATTCTCCGAAGAAGATAGCTCATGAGATCGGTGGTCTCAAGAATGACGGACTCTGATTTGGTCTTCACGACGTCAAAAGCGACATCGTCGTAACCGTAGGTGGCTAGGGTTACTAAGAAAGGGGAATTCTGAAAAATATTATTCCTAAAAGGGAAGAGTTTGATTAATTCTTTCGCGTTTGTTTTTTGAATTTATTGTAATTAATTAATTTATTTTCTTAAGTAAATTAAAATATCCCTAAAAGTAGTAAATTAAAAAGTATAATAAGGTTAAATGGTCTGTTAACATAATATTTGTGTTAGTCTAGTAATCCCTTTATTGAGGGTGTTATTCTAGTTATTTAGCACCGGAATGAAGTCAATCTGGGTAAATTTTAGTATTTTAAAAAAAAATTATAGTACATGTTTCTCTAAAAAAATGCGATAAATTTTATGATATGTTTTTAGTATTTTTATTTGATCCCGGTAAAAATTTTATGGGTCTGTCAGTGAGTATGGTGATATGTTGGAAAGATGGAGCTTTACGATGTCATTAGATAATTCCTCATGGTCGTTACGAGAAGTCATTGAAACTTTTGCTTTTTCAATTCTATGGTCATGTACATACTTCTTTTTGATGAAAAATACTCCCTTTGTTTCGTATTTAGTTTTTTTTTTTTTTCCTTGAGTTTAAAATTTGTTTCATTATAAATGTTGTAATGCATTTTTAATGCAAATTAAAACTTTTACCACTATACTTTTGATGTAATGACCATATAATTTTTGAACAATTCTTGGGAGGAACCCCTTTGTTCACCACCATTAGGTTTAGCCAATCAAATTTTGCCAAATAATAATCCATTTAAATAAAAAATAATAAATTAAAATTAAAATTAAACAAATAAAATTGATAAGGTAACAACGTCATCTTCTGTTATCCCCTTTCCATATTTTTCTTTACAAATAATTTTTGATTAAGGTTTGGTGTTTGTCGTTCTTGTTTAATTTTTATCTTTTTGCTGAAATTAAACAATTATGTTTGATGAATGATAAATTAACAATTCTTAATTAGTTTACCTTTTTGCTGAAGTCAAGTTTTGTGTGGATACTATACTTGCTGGAAAAAAAGTCACGATAAAGCATATAAAGATGAACATTGATTACCTCATTAAAAATCATGATTAAAGCACATAAAATTTGACAAAGAGATCGTGTGATATCACATATGTAAAAATCAAAATTCAAATTCAGTTAATCGATTACTTCATCAAAGAAACACTATTTTATGTGGTTCTCTGATTTTGTTTTTTCCTCTATTAATGATTTTAATCGATTAGTTCATCATAGAAAAATTGATAAAGAGATCGTGTGATTCTCTGATTTTCCTCTATTAATGATTTGCAAAATTCAATTTTTGCAGATTAAAGCCAAAATTGCGAAGAATTAGAAAGAACAAAGCCATAAAATAAAATCTCTTTCAGTTAACGACGTTAACCTAATTTTTTTTATATTTTTTAATTTGTTTAATTTTAATTTTTTTTTAAATGGATTATTACTTGTCAGAATTTGATTGGATAAACATAATGGTGGTGAACAAAGAGGTTCACCCTTAGGAGTGAACCCAAGAATTGTTCATAATTTTTTCTTTTCTTTTTGTGTATTAATGAGAGATAAAAGAAATTAAAAAGAAATTAAAACAAAAACCTTTTTTCGCTTAGGACTCTCGGAGTCATGCAGAGTGTTTCCTTTTCATTACCTCCCACTATTATTGACTAGAGAATATTTCCGGCTTTAATGCTACGGTCTGTTTTGGTAATAGAATCACTCGACTTTCCTTTTCTACTTTTGATTTTCAATCCCTGATTCTTCGAAATTCTTGCGTGATTTCAACCCTTTCCCTTTCAGACCGATTTTCTTTCCTTTTCTTGCGAGTAAATCATGCAATTTCAAATCCCCGTCCATAAACTCATGTCCCCTTTAATACCCGACATCTCACGCTTAGTCGGAATATACCCAAAAGTTTTCTTTGTGCGGCGCTCTATTATCCTCCGGCGAAGAATTACGGCTTTTCTGATGGCTGAGAACTTGGTTGATGCTATTGGTGCTATCGGCGCGCTTTCTTTGGAGGATGACGAACCGATTGTGCTTCCGGATAGCCCGTGCTTTCGAGTCTTTGATGAAAACAAGATGAGCATCTTGGGGAGACTCTTGAACCCGGAGGTGCAGGTGATGTCAAGAATGATAGAGGCGATGCCTCGGTTTTGGCGAATGGTGGGACGAGTCAGGGGCATCGCACTATCTCAGGAGAAGTTCCAATTCGTTTTTCAACGGGAGGAAGATATGATGACTGTGCTTGGAGACAGACCTTGGTCGTATGAGTATTGGACGATGATTATGGAACCCTGGATTCCTTCACCGCCAAAAGATTTCCTTACCTCTTTTGATGTCTGGGTTCGTATCAGGAATATCCCTATGAATCACTTCACGATAGAGACGATGAATACGTTGGGCAAGGCTATCGGACACGTTGAGGAAATAGCTTATGACCCTACTGCCTCTCAAAAGACAGACTTTGTAAGAGTTAAGGTGAATTTAAAGATCTCAGACCCAGCGCGTAGCACTAAGAACCTGACGATCCCGACGGGAGAAACAGTGGTGATTCAGTACGAGTATGAAAAGCTAAGGAAGAGGTGCTTTCATTGTCTCCGTCTAACTCATGATAAGATGCATTGTCCACTGCTCAGGAAGCCACGTGTGCCTCTGAAGTCAACAGAAGATACTCTTTCTGGAATTAGGGAGGTCCCATTAAGTCAGGTTCGTGTTGACTCTGCCCCAAGACCTTTGGCACTAGCTCCTCCGCCAGGATTTGCGCCGGTTTTTCCTGGGCTGTCTCGTGAAGAAAATCGTATGGCTCAACAATACATCTCTCACGCGGATCCAACAGAGAGAAATGCTCGTATTGTTAGGATACAACAAGCTTTAGAAGAGAAATCAGGGGAATCTTCCAGCCCAATGCCGAGAATCACTCCTAATCCTGATAAAGGAAAAGGCCACGTTTTTCCCCATGAAGATGAAACCCCCAGTCGATCAGTTCGTCCCCGGAATGTCACCAGGCTCTCTCCGACCTTGTCAGCCCCACTCAATACAAATTTGTATGAAGTTGAAATCTCCTCGGCACTTGGCCTTTCTACGGCTGATTTGGCGAACCCAAGGATCTTTCAGTTTGAAGCCTCTTCGAAGAATCTGCAGGGAGAGGTGTCTTCATCAGGAACAAAGGAAAGAAAGAGACCGGCTTCGTGGAAAAGGAAAACTCAATCGTCCAAGCCTAGTAGCAGTTCTCCCACTGTTAGATCGGCTCATCGAGATCAGAGTAAGAGGAAGATGGATGCGGTAATCAGAGACTCGGCAAACAAGAACCCAAAAACCCAGGAAATTTCGGTGGCTTCCACTTTGAAGCCGCTGACCGATCAATGAGTGTTTTGAGCTGGAACTGTCAAGGAGCTGGAAGCACTGAGACAGTTCGTCGTCTTCGGGAGATGCGGAGGAAGTATTTTCCCGATTTTTTATTTCTTATGGAAACGAAACAAAAAGATAGTTATATTTTGAGTTTACAAGAGTCTTTGGGTTACGATTATAGTGTCACAGTTGAACCATTAGGATTGAGTGGTGGATTGGCTGTATTTTGGAAGAAAAGTTATGAAGTTTTGGTGTTACATTCGGATGCGCGTGTTATTGATCTTAAAGTCAAATTGGGATCGATAAGCTTTTTCATCTCTTGTGTTTACGGGGACCCTGTTCGTGATCTTCGGCATCATGTGTGGGATTTCCTATCTCAGATTGGTAGGGATAGAGATGAAGCTTGGTTTTTAGTTGGAGATTTTAACGAGCTCATGTACAATACTGAGAAGAAAGGAGGTCCAATGAGGTTGGATTCTACATTCTGGGATTTCCGAAATCTTGCCTCTAATTGTAAGATCTGAGAAGTGCAAAGCTCAGGTAATTGGTTTTCGTGGGGAGGTTGGCGAGATGGAGTTTGGGTTCAATGTCGTTTAGACCGCAGTTTTGGAAACGATAATTGGTTTACCCTTTTTCCGAGAACACATATGGAGTATATGGACATGTGGGCGTCAGACCACAGACCTATACTTATATCTTTTGTCTCAGAGGAGAATAGAAGGGATACAAAGAGGTTCTACTATGATAGCAGATGGAAGGATAAACCGGGGTTAGAGGCAGCAGTATTACAAGGCTGGAATGATGTTGCAGGGGAGAGGGCTACAGTCTCTGACAGAATTTGGAGGTGCCGTCAAGAATTGTCCAAATGGAAACGGCAGAATAACACTAATTCCGAAAATGCTATCCAGAGGCTGAAGCGAGAACTGGAAGATGAATTAAGTAAAATTTACCCTGAGCACCATAAAATGTATCAGCTGAAAAGAAGTCTTTCAGAAGCCTACAGGGATGAGGAATTATACTGGAAAGAGAGAAGCAGAGAGCAATGGCTACAAGCTGGAGATAAAAACACAAATTTTTTCCACAATTGTGTTAAAAGTAAAAAAGTGAAAAACCGAATTCATATGCTACTAGACGACCAAGACAGGGAGCAATTCTCGGAGGGTTCCAAGGGTAATGTAGCAGTGGACTACTTCAGAAAACTCTTCACAAGTTCTCAGCCGGGAAACCTCAACTCTATCCTGGAAAACTTTACCCCGCGAGTTACTGCTGAAATGAATACAATGCTAACAAGTACAGTGTCAGATGTAGAGATTAAGGAAGCTGTACTTAATATTAAAGGAGGCAGTGGGCCAGGTGCTGATGGGTTTACCGGAAAATTTTATCAACAACACTGGAGCACCGTTGGTCGAGCTGTTTGTGCCGAGATAAGAGATTTCTTCCGCACAGCCATTTTTCCGTCGGAGTGGAACTTTACAAACTTGTGCCTTATCCCAAAGGTAACCAACCCTACAAGAATGACGGAGCTGCGCCCCATAAGTCTGTGCTCTGTACATTATAAAATCATATCCAAAATATTGTGCTCTAGACTAAAAAGGATATTACCGGACCTCATCTCAGATACTCAAGGAGCCTTTGTATCGGGCCGCTTGATCTCGGATAATGTTCTTATTGCACATGAGCTGGTACATGCGTTGAGAACCAATGATATAGCGGCTGAAGATTTCATGGCAATCAAAACAGACATGTCAAAAGCTTATGACAGAGTGGAATGGAGCTTCCTAGGGGTATTGATGGATAAGATGGGGTTTGACCCACAGTGGTGTCGATGGATCATGTTCTGTGTATCTTCGGTTTCCTACTCAGTTTTGATCAATGAAAAGTCGCATGGGTTTATCAAACCGGAGAGAGGTCTGCGGCAAGGGGATCCCCTATCTCCGTTCCTCTTCATAATGTGCGCTGAGGCTTTAGTCCACACTCTGAAGCAGTCTGAGGCCCGAGGAGCCTTGAATGGAGTGAGAGTTTCTGCTTCGGGACCGGCAGTGCACCACCTTTTATTTGCCGACGATAGTCTTTTGCTATGCAGAGCAAATAGGGAAGAGAGCTCTGAGATGAAAAGATGTCTGCAATTATACGAAGCTGCATCAGGACAAACCATTAACTTCCAGAAATCTTCTATCATCTATGGTTCAAAAGTGAAGGCCGAAGTCAAAGAGGTAATTAAACTGAACCTTGGCATTAATCAGGAAGGAGGGGAAGGCTCTTACCTGGGATTACCGGAGTGCTTCTCTGGATCAAAAATCCATCTCCTCAGCTTCATTAGAGAAAAACTTCAAGGGCGACTGCAAGGCTGGTTCTCGAAATCGCTTTCGCAAGGTGGGAAAGAAGTTTTACTAAAATCTGTTGCCATGTCACTGCCTGTTTATGCTATGTCATGCTTCAAACTACCGAAGGATACTTGTAAGCGTATTACAAGTGCAATGACAGAGTTCTGGTGGAATAACGAGAAGGATAGGAGGAAAATCCCTTGGGTAGCTTGGAAAACTATGTGTAGAAAGAAAGAGGAGGGTGGTCTTGGTTTCCGAGATATAGGGAGATTTAATCAGGCGTTACTCTGTAAACAAGCCTGGAGAATATGGGATCAGCCTTCCTCATTACTTTCTCAAATTCTGAAGCATCGGTATTTTAAAAATAAATCCTTCTTAGACAGTGGTTTTGGAACACGACCTTCTTATGCCTGGAGAAGTATTCTGTGGGGAAGAGAATTGTTGAAAAAGGGATTGATCAGAAAGGTGGGTAACGGGCTGACCACAAATGTCTGGACAGATAATTGGATAATGGCTGATTTTCCTCGTCCCCCTGGCCCTATCAACGGTGGCATTGATGAACAAGAGGATTTGAAGGTTGCAGACTTGTGGTATCCCAACTCTACTACCTGGAATTTACCATTGCTCAGACATTATTTCGATGCAAGAGATGTTAACCTCATAAGAAGTATCAAACCATACCCGAATAGAGAAGATGTTCATATATGGCCGTACACATCTCATGGTGGGTACTCTACTCAATCTGGATACAAGCTCAGTGATGATCTAACAGAGGCAACAAATTTCCAGAACAACATTGCTCCCCTTGTAGAGAAGAGACAGTGGCAGCGCATATGGAAACTGAAGACCGCGCCTAAAATTCGTCATTTCCTATGGAAGACATCCAAAGGAGCCATTGCAGTAGCTGAAAGATTAAGATCCAGAGGGATCTATGCCGATCCTACATGCCCTGTGTGCCAATCGGGACCAGAATCAGTGTGCCATGTCCTATTCACCTGCCCAATAGCTACTCAGGTTTGGAGGGAAGCCCAACTGCCTATTCCAAGGTCTGGCTTCTCCACTTCCTCTGTCTTTCTTAACCTTCACCATCTGCTAGCCTGCTGTGATAAAAGTTCTATTGCCTATGGGATACGCCGGGCCTTCCCTTGGGTCCTCTGGCTAATCTGGAAGGCACGTAACTCCTTCATCTTTGAAAGAATAAGGAGCTCCACAGGAAGCCTAGTTAAGCAGGCTCAAGATGAAGCTGAGGAATGGTTTATGGCTAATGGTGACAATTTCAATTGCCCAAATCAAGAGGCCGTTGCTAGCTCACAATCACAAAAATGGGACCCTCCGCCGGCGCCTTTCATCAAATGCAATATAGGAAGCTCTTGGGTCGCTGCATCTCGGACTGGTGGTGCAGCCTGGTTACTTAGAGATCATCGTGGGAACCCCTTATTCCATAGCCGCAAAGCTTTCTCAAATGTTGGATCCCAGCTAGATGAAGATCTTTTGAGTATCTTGTGGGCGGTGGAAAACCTGGGGAACATGAGGCAGTCCCATGTTATATTCGCAATATCATCTCAAGAGGCAGTGGAGGCTATTGAATTTCCAAATAGATACCAAGATAAGGGAGAATTGATTTCACAAATTCGTCACCTGTGTAGAAAATTTGCAGACTGGCGGATTCTCTTCGCTCCGGTGAGCTCTAATGTCCCAGCACAAAAGATCGCTTACAGTGTCATCAAGGATAATCGAATCCACTCATACATAGAACGTGGGGCTCCTTCTTGGCTCCGGTCGTCGATTCTATTGGAAAAAACGTTCGACATATGATTCAGATCTTTCGACAAATGTTGTTCTCGATCCTTCCACCTTTTTTGGGCTCGATTTGTTTAGGCTGCTAGGCCTTTTGGCTTTAAAGTTTTTGTAGGCTCTTCTTTTATCTTATGGGGCCTCTTACTGGGCCTGTGTACTTTTTTGGGTGTGACTAGCTGGTCCCCCTCTCTCTAATCGATTTGAGGAAAAAAAAAAAAAAAAATGAGAGATAAAAGAAAGAATTTTATTGTTTTCTTAATTTTTGTGAAAAAATTATAAACAATCATACATATAAAAGATGAGTGTGCTCTCCTTCTTCTGCCACGTCAGCACGTTAGAGTGTGACACCTGTCCAGTTTTTTTTTTTTTTTAAATAAAAAAAATCCCTTCACAACCTGTGTCGCTCGCCTCTTCTTCTTCCTTTCTTTTTTGTTGTTCCGTTGAAAAGCGCAGCACAGAAACCAAAAGAACACCGACTCATTTAACAAAAAAATATGACACATGTCTCTCCAAATAAATTAACAAAACCTTCTTTCTTCGTATGTCTCGGATCTTCTTCTTCCTTTATGAGAAAAAGGAAAACAATCACCTTCGCTAGAAGGGAACATTCTCCTAAATCTAAATCTCTTGGTGTTCGTTGTCTTCCTCATGTAAGTCTCATATCTTTATTTTCTTTCCTAATCTTAAATTTCCTCAGGAAAATTTCTTAAGAAAATTAGAATCCCTTATCAACCATTCTAATTACAGAATTTCTATATGATTTAATACAGATCCGAACTGAGAATTTGTCAAATTGATTTGGGTTCTCGTAGTTCTTCTATATGATTTTGATGGAAAAAAAAAACCCCAATGTTGAGAATCCGAAGGAGCACCTCCTCATCTCTTTGCCTCCTCACCATTCAAACGTCAAAGAAAACTATTGATCCTACTTCAAAATCTTCTTTTATGTTGATCCAAATACCAAAAAAAACCTAATGGAGAGACTCATACTTCGGACGCCACAAACCTACTTCCCATCGGAAACGCTATGCAATTTCAGCGTCTCTGTATTCGAATCATGCTTCCCAGGTAATACCAATTCTCATAAATTCAATTTGTTCGTAAAATCATTTGTAATGTGTTTTTGATTCTCCCATTCCGATTTCAGTTTCTCAGATTATTCCAAATTTTGTAAGGTACGGTGTTGAGTTTTAAAATGTTTATTTATTATGTAAAACGATTTCGTTGAGACGTTTTCTATCAGAGGCTGATGAGTCATCGGTGAAATTGAGTTATTTTAATTAGTGTAGGTGGTAAGTAAACAGTATCGATTCTACAAAGGGTTGGTTTCAGAAACGGCAGATCTGTGGAGGATCGAGATATAAAGGTGGTTCAAGTGGTGGTGGAAGTAATGGCTCTGCCGATGATCAGCCACCCAAAGTTCAAACTGATGAAGAAGCAGTCTCAAACACTACCAAACAGAAAGTTGCAGCAGCTAAACAATACATTGAGAATCATTAGAAAGAGCAGATGAAGATCTCCAAGACAGTAAAAAAATGAACATATTCTCTTCTCCAACCTAAATGTAAAATCTTATATATTCTCCAATATTTAGTTTTGCGTTTTCATATAAACAGGAAAAGCATGCTAGAGCAGAAGCTGGCAGATGATGATGTCTCGGAAGAAGATCAAAATAATCTTCTCAAGTTTCTGGAGAAGAAGAAGACATAGTATATGCGTCTCCAACGCCATAAGTTAGGTGTTGCTGATTTTGATTTTCTTACATTCATTGAAAGGTGCATTTGGGGAGGTATGTTTTCTTACAGCTTCTTGTCTCAATCCAAGCACTCATCTTGAATCAAAAATCATACTTTAACGAACCTGGTTATGAGCGATCCAAGGGGACTACTTCAGGTGCCAACCATTCTAAAGTTTACAGTGAGAATGTATTCATATTGTCTTTAAAGATAATAGTTTACAACAGGAGAAGACCACCCTAGGTGAATAAATTGTCAAAAAAATTCAGCCATTTTTATAAAATCTGAAATCTTTTTGCCGAAAAGTGGGGTTTCTTGGAGTTTTAGGTTAAATTTGTGATGAATGCAGCACTTTAAAGACTACTAAATCGCCATATCATCATTCAGTTTGGGGTTATAACTGTTGTTTTGATGAATGTGCGGCACTTTAAATAGGTTGTTTGAAGCCATTTCGTGGTCCTGCAACACTTATAAAGATGGGGCTCCTCTTGGATCAAGACCAAGATGTTGAAGAAACTAGCCAGAGTGGTTCTGAGAAATTTAGGACCGATGTAGTTAGCTTTATGAAGACAGTGGTTGATGAGTTCGTCAAATTAGGAGAACCAAAACCGCCTAAGAGAAATGCTAACTCAGAGGATTAAAGCAATAAAACAAACCGTAAGAGAAGCAGATTATCAAGGTGAACCAAATCTACCATCGTTTCTTGATTTTTCTGATGATATATGATAATAATTGAGAAACAGAGGAGAAATAATTGGCATATGTAAAGTTTTACTTATAAAAGTTGGATGATTTTCTCAGTCTTCTGTGTATGTTTTAAAATCATTTGTAGTGTTTTATTTTGAATGGTGATTAATTATTTTTAGATTTTAAGTTTCCTTTAGTTTTTTTTCTTGAGGGTTTTAATGATTAGTGTGATAATTGTTGTGTTTTTGCTGGCATTTTGGTAGCAGTAAACTCACAAATATTGGACGCTGCGTTTTCAAACTTCTTTGGTTGTTAATTAAAGGATACATTGTTGTTGTTGTTTCTTTACAAGGCAGAGATGCTTCACAGAGGATAGGTCCGAGACTTCCCTATCTAATGCCAACTTGATGGCTCTTTTGTGACTCAATATCTCATTTGTATTCAAGGTTGAGCATGTGAGAGCAGAGAGGAAGTTACCTGCAGAAGTGGACAGCAACTATATAGTGAAGCTTTACTGTTCATTTCAAGATGATGACCATCTTTACCTTGTGATGGAGTATTTGCATGGTGGGGATATGATGACTGCTGATGTGCAAAGATAGTTTAACATCACGTGCTTCTTATGGAAAAGGAAAATTCCATATATTTTATAGATATTTGTTGGAGTTTTTTCATCTGCGGAACTTGTATCATAAATATACTTTTTTGTGTAAATTTCTGAAATTTGCATCATGAATCTTAATTAATTTTATATTTGTTTATTTTGATTTCTGTAGATTTCTGAATCTTGCATCATAAATATGTTTTTTATAGTTAATCGTATAATATTTTGAATAATGATTTACAAAGATTGTGAAGTTTGGACCATGGGGTTTTTGTTTATTAGAAGAATATTTTGTAAAGCTTGCATGCACCATAAATTTACCTTTTATTTGTTTTTTTTTTTATTTGTGTAGTTAGAAAAGTATTTTTTTTTCTAGAGGTTTGGTTAGAAAAAATATGATATTTTCATTTATATAATTTTGTGTTTTGCTTAGAAGTGTTTATTTTATTTTATTTAAGAAGATAGAAATTTAAAATTTATTTTTTTCTTGAGTTAGAAAAAAAAAAAAATCTTATATAATAAAGTAAGATTTTCTTCTGAGAAGCTCTGATACGCTGACATGTGTCACTTACAACATTTTGACACGTGTCAGTCTCTCATAAAAAGTTTGGCACATCACAGAGCTTCTCAGAAAAAACTCATACTTTATTATATAAGATAGGAAAGTTCTCTCTCCATCTCAGATGTCCACATCATTATTTTAGTCATCTAATAAGAAAAAACCATGTCAGCAAAATAATTTTTATTTATTTAATGCTTTTTTTAAGAACTAATTACATTGTGAAAAAAATTAATTAACATTACTTAAATAATAGTTAATGACTATTAAGAGAGTTAACAATAAAAGAAGTGAAAGTTAAAAAAAAAAAAAAATTAAAATCGCTAAATAAAAAAAACTTTTTATTAATTTTGAACAGAGGGAATAATATGTTTAACCATTTGAAAATGTTTGTGTGGCTTAACAAAAATAATACTTTTATTTTTAATTGAAAAATGACAAAACAATTAATAGTGTAATCTCGCGCGTTAAATTGAAGCATCACAATAGGATACATGAATATTATACAAAAATGAGACGAGACATGAAAAAATGAGATGAACCATTTTTTTTTGTTTTCTTCCGTCAATGAGGTGAACCATTTATCATGACTTAAGTGACATTTTTTGTTAACAAGATGCATTATACATAATACATATGAATTAGAATTCGAATGAAATTGTAACCATAACAAACATAAATAGACTGCATGCATTTATCTTTTAATCAAATGATATGATATGTATCATATTTTGTTATGATACTTTCGAAAGTATGTATCCAGGTAAGGGCACTTGAGCTGCTTTTATTTGTTACTTTCCATCTGTCTCTCAAAACTTTCAGAAGCAGTTTATCCTTGCAGGTGAAGGGACTGGTTTGCTTCGTCTCCATAGTACATACCATCATGACCTTAAAATTTACAACTCTGACGAGGGACGTTTTCAGGTACAGCTTTACTCTTTTAGTAGTAAAGATGAGCATATAAGCTTCAGATTTGAGCAATTATGATGGCTCCAAGTATAGCACGGACCATGATCATTTATCCAGTGGAAAAAGGTCTCATAGAGTCAATATGGGATCATTGGGACCTTGCAAGAAAAGAATACCAAAAAGAGGGATTAAGTAAGGACATACCGATCAAGTTGAGGCAATTCCTGGTTTCAAGGACATTGCAATAGGAGAACAAGTACGATCATTAGATCCACTGCCCACGTCCAATGTATCACTTTTGACTTAATTAATCATACACTATCTCGAGCTCTTTGTCAAGTCTATACTACATATTTATCACCAGCCTAACAAGGGAGAGGTCAAAATGTAACCATTTCTTGCAGAAGGAAGAGCAATAATAATAACAGTTATGGTATTTACATGTATCTAAAACAGATTTATTGATGAACAACAAGAGATTAGAACAACAAAATACATAGAATTACAAAAAAATAATGATGAGTGAGATTAAGAGTTAAGAGTATCGCAGTTGTACACAAAAGTTGAGAGTATCTTGATCTTTTTCTCTTCTTCGATTTGGTTTGTGTTTGCTTTGTCCTCTTTTATCTTACTTAGGTCGTAGCATTTTTTTTTTTTTTAAATATTAAGATAGGTTGAAACAAAAGGTACACGAAACGTTGAAACATCGACTAATTCAACTACAATCTGAAAACAAAAATTGGGGATATATATCCAATGTAAATTTAAATTTTTAATATTTTAAAAGTTTCAAAGATAATCTCTGTATAAAAAAATGCAAAAAAAAAAAAAACAGTAAACAAAACAACTAAAAATGTATAAAATTTACAAAACAAAAATATGATCAAATAAAAATAAACAAGAAGACAAAGATTGATAAAAGTAAACTAAAAATAATTGAAGTATATCTAGGAGCGAAGGAGACATTATATTAGTTTATATTTATATTTATACTACAAATTATAATTTTGAAATGTTAAAACCAAAATAATCTTACATATGCTAACATGACATAATTTTAAATTCCGTAAACATGACATAATTTATTTTATATATAAGGTACATTAAAAAAAAAAACCTTTTTGACATAATTCAATAAAAGTTATAAGTTAAAAGTTACATAATTCAATAATGTGATTTACGTCTTGGTAGCTCACCCATCTATGGAATGGGGACACACATTCCGAAACGGCGAGTGGTGCTTGAATTGGCTGAATAGAAGAGGAGAATCAGTCTTTCAATGGAGAAGGGGTTAATGGACGAGGAGCCGACGATATGCATCTAATGTGATTTACGTCTTGGTAGCTCAGCAATCTAGGGAATGGGGACACATTCCGAAACGGCAAGAGGTACTTGAATTGGCTAAATAGAAGAGGAGAATTAGACTTTCAATGGAGAAGGGGTTAATGGACGTGGAGCAGCGAGAGTTGAGCCGGCCCAACGAGCAAAGGAGGCAGAGGGTCGGGGTTTCAGGGGGGTTGGAGTCCGGTGGGCAGCCAGAGGTCATAATCAGACTATAATGATGACCGGCGAAAGAGGTGCTCGCGAAGAAGAAAATAGTCTAAGGTTTTAAACCAGATATAGATTTTACTTTGTTTTTACTTTAGTTATTCAAACCCAACTCCTCTAAGATATCAAATTTTATCAACATAAGTTTGGTATATATAATATTATAATTCTTATATTATTTTAATCTTATTATAAAGCATAATATGTGTTTAGCAAAATCACATACGTCATGTATATATTTACTTAGAAAATATATTAATAATAAATCACTCTATATGCTATTTCAATATTTTTAACATTCAAAAGTTCAAGTATCAAACAAAAATTCAAAATAAATATACGATGAAAAAACCCGCATATATATAATTACTGTCTAATTTAATCAGTATATATTAAACAGAAAAATTTGATAATTAAACCATAATATAAAAGGGAATAATGCCCATGTTGATACCAATATAGATAATGGTTGAGAAATAAGTTTTTCTAAAAATTAGTTTTCCCAACATCAGAATAAAGTATCCGATAAATGATAATATTGACAAACCAGAAGCCCTCGGACAGACTAACTCCACGGAAAATAGCTACCATTAAAAAATCGCCATATCAAATGAACCAAAATCTACCGCTTCAAACATCCAGACCCCTTAATAGTAGATATTAACAAAAATGAATCATCCCACGGCAATACATGATAAACAAGAAAAGATGTAAAAACAATCTGAGAAAAACCTTATTCAAACAAAAAACAAACCATACACCCGCGCGTAGCGCGGATTCAACCCTAGTAGTTATAATAAAACAGAGGGAGTAAATTCAACATTTCATAAAATAAAAATTATAGGACATGCGAAAATCTTTGAAAACTGATGCAATAGTAGTACAAGATTGGTTAAACGGTTCCTGTTCGGTTTGGGAAATTCGGTTATATAATTTCAAGTCCGAATAAGAACCAGACTTCTTCCTCACTATCTTTCTCAACATACAACAAAGAGCATTTCAGTTTAGAAGTGTACCAAATTTACTAAGATGCACCACAATAAGTTGTACCTAATTCAAATATCCTAAAATAACGGAAAATCCAAACTTCCTCTACAATTAATCCAGTTGTACTACTATTGCATCAATTTTACTAATATTAACTAAACATTCATATATTATATACCAATTAAATACCTGATTCGATGGCTCAGGCTGCTCAGACTGCTCATACTGATCCGTCCCAGCCATTATTTCTTCAGACTGATCTTTCCCAGACATTTTTTCTTCAGACGAAGAGTTTTCTTCTTCTCCATTTTATGGGCTTTCGTAAGAAGCATTCTTGGTACGCGCCATAACTACAATATACATAAAACACAACACCACGTTTAAGTCTCATTTTTAATAAAAAAAATCAAATTAACACTAAACACAATTTCATATTTGTAAACCCTAACCGAAATTTATCATTCAGCCTATATTTCCATATTAATATATCCTAATTAACTCTAGTTAAATGATTTATCTACTCATTTTCTCTAAATCTACGATTTCTCCAAAACCCTAGTTTCTAAATTTGAACTTAAAATGAAGATGGAATCCCGAGAATACAAACCTTTCAAACAGATGATGGTGGTTGAACGAGGCTTACAGAAGCCGGTGCTTGTACAATGTTGAAGGAGGACGGTGGTTGAACGCCGGAATAGCACCTGAATAAAAGCACTTGCATAAGAGGTGACGGATGGAGACGAAGACAGGGCGAAAGTAAAAGGCTGAAATCGAAGAAGGAATAAGAGAATCGATCGAAAATCTCTTTATCGATTTACCGGAGAAAGATGAAGAAGGGATGAAGAAGGCTGATGAAGGGAGGAAGTTCTGATGAAGAATAAGAAGAAAAGTCGTGAGAGTGAAAAACATGGATAAAACAAATCTAAACTTTCATTTGTTTTTGAGATGGGCTTTAGATGGATCCGTTTAAGATACGTTTTTCTTTTAATTTTGAGCTGGACTTCAATTTTCCTTTTTCTATTTATTTCAGTTGGATCCACTTCAATTACATTAGTGGGCTGGCAATCCGGCATTGATCCATTAAGGGATGAAATCAAGTTTTTTCATGTAAATATGTTAGATTTGAAGGGTTTTTAGTTTACCTTCTATATTTAAAAGAAAATATATAAGAAATTCAATATTATAACCCCTGTTTCAAATTTCGCTAGACGCTGATCGGGCGCTCGAGGTCCGCCTAGCGATTAATTCATTGATCGGCATTTAATCAAGGATTAATAAGGGATTAATTTTAGGGATTTTATTGATATTTAACCTATATGTACTTTTTATGGCGAGACTTACATGAGAAAATGCTTTGGCGTAGTGGTTTGGTCGTATTTAAGTCATGTGGACGCTAGTTGGAGGCCTTATAGTGTAGGTTTTAGTGTGGTTTTTTAGTTTTCACATCAATGAAGGGTATTAAAGTCATTTAATCTCTTTCTTCTTCCGACTCCGATCCTGCAACCCTAAAATCAGCTGTCATTAATATTTTCTCATCTTTTTATTACTTTTCCTTAGTTTTTCTTCATCTTTTTACCTAGAATATACAAATCTACTATAGAAAATTTGATTACTAACATTAAACGAACAAAAATCGAGTTTTATCAAAACTTCTGAGTTTTTAACCGATTATAGAAAATCACGGCGGTTCCTGGCACCGAACAAACGTTTATCCGCCGCCTAACCCGCGTTTTTGAACATTGATTATAACCAATGCATCTCAGCCTACTTTATGAAAGGGAAGTATATATGAGACTTTGATCCTTCTTAGATATCTAAATCTGGATCCACATAAATTGGTTTTTTTTTTTTTTTTTTTTTTTGTCATCATTTGGGCCATAAGAGACCGACCCATTAGCCTAACTTCCCACATAAAGGGAATAAATCTATCTCACTTTAGAGAGATCCAGGTTCGAACCTGGATTTAGTGGAATGGTAACAGAGGTGATGCAATCACTGGCCTACTTGTTCCTTCCACATAAATTGGTTAGTATGATTTAAGTTTTAAAATATTTTTAGGACCAGAAAAATGTATTATTTGAACAATCATATTTTCATAATCTAAAGATTAGTTTCCTTATTGTAATTATACCATCTTATTACAGAAGTCAAAAAAAAAAAAAATAACAAAAATACATTTCCAAAATCTTCAAGATTTTTTTTTTTTTTTTTTTTTTGCTTATTTTTAAAAAGTTTCCATACTAATATTTTAATATTTGTTTTTAGTCAAATATCACACCAATGCCTTTAGCCAAGTTTAAAAACACTCAAAAACAGTAAGACAACAAAAAACACTTAAATAACACTCAAAAGATAGAAAAAAATCTTCTATTTCTTTAATGGAAAAAAAAAAAAAAGAGAAAAAAAAAAGGTATATTCTTACTTAATGAAAAATATAACAAAAAAGAGAAACGAATCTGTGATATATGAGTACGTTACAAGTGTTGGAATTGACCTTGGTTATAATGATATATATGTGTATTGTTCCCTTGATGGATAAGTGATGATTTAGTATTTTATTGGCAAAACTCTATTTCGGTTAGGATCATCTCCATTGATGCAAAACTTGTATATATCTATGTATTGAATATAAAGCTTTTTAATTTCTATTTTTCTTGTATTTATGAATAGAAATGAGATTGACACAAGTTGCAAAGAATCAATTCTTTGCACACACATTCAAAGATGAATGGCTGCTACATAACCAATTCCTTTTGTTTATAAAAAAACAGTACATAATTGGTCAAAACAGACACAATATTTATTCTTGATAACACATATAAGAATCAAACTTAGACAAAAGAAGCATATAATGAGATCAGAGTCATTTATCATGATGTTCAAGCAAACCAGAGCCCTTAAATTTCTCATGCATTAGTCCATCGATTCGAGCTGCCATCTCCGGAGTGAGGTAGTTTTGCCAATCTCCAACCTTTCCCTTCCTGAAATATGCGCTATTCGACCAATGATCCCAATGAATGTCTTGTCTAAGTTTATCCCCTTCATTGACTTGAAGACTCTTTAAAGTCTCAAAACTGCAAAGATTCACAACTTTCTCAACAACCCTTTCCTTGTCTTCCTCAGCTGTGAGTCCATAACCCATAAACTGAGCCAATCTCTTCACATACGGTAAAGGATTAGCTCTCATTGTTTCGTACTTGAGGAACAAAATCTTTTCAGGGTTCTCTTGGTAAGCTTTCCAATATCCCAAGACATGATCTATATAAGGACCGTACACAGAAACACCTTGACAAAACATATCAAAAGACTCCTCAAGAGTAATGAGAGGGCCAAAGTCTGACCTTTGCTTTTTGAAGAAAGTCCACATGGAGATGAAAGTGTCCTTTGGGTCTCTCCATATGTAAACCATCTTACAACCCGATTTCGCAACGGATCTTGGTAATAACCCTTGCTGGATGTGAGTGGCAAACAAAGTGTTTCTTTTGTCTTTGATTACATCAGCTTGAGGGTAGAAAGCGAATTCGTTCTCAATGAAAGGAACAAGCTCATGAGGGTTACGTTTTAGGAGAGGGTTGGTGGAATCATCGAAGCGAGATCGATTCACTATGGCAAAAGTTAGAGCCTTGAGCCAGGTGGTACCTGTCTTTGGGGAGCTACAAATGAGGAAGTCAATGGATCGCACTTGGAAGAACTCTTGCGCGTGAAGACAACCTTCAAGAAGAGGCTGTATGAACCAGCAACCACTGTACTCGATCAACGGAGCTTTCGATCTCCAACCTTTCGTGTGAGGAAAGGTGGCGATTAGGTCTTGGTACCGTTTCTGAATCTTCTCGTACTCTGTTGGCTCTGTCTCGGCCTCATGGTGGCTTGGTACGGTAGTGTGTGATTCCATCGGAGGATTTGAGGAACTCATGTTGTGTTTTTGTTAAAGATGATGATAAGTGTTGGTGTGGTGTCCGGATAAGATTAGTTTTGGTTTAGCATGAAACTAATTTTTACCCACATATTAGTTTTACCTAATATATATATATATAACGTAACTCAACCAATCCAAAATGCCACATTATCCTTAATCTCAGCCATTAAATCTCAGGAAATCTTTAATTCCAAGACATGTATTGGATAAAACTTTATCTCTAGAGATTGGGTAACTTATCTTCTTCACACATGTGTATACATCTACTTAAACTATTAAAAAAGACCCAATTTTAGAGAGTGTTTCCAAACACTATAGAAGTTAAAATAAAAAATAAATAATTGTATCATTGTATCCAAACACAACTTTCCATCTTTTCATTTTTCCTCTTCATCATTTATTTCCTTATTCAATATTGCAATATTAATAGTATAAATTATAATTCTCCTATCACCTTTATTAGATCTTATTTTCAAATTATTTTAAATTATTATATAACATATATATTTATTAAAATTTAATATTTTTTTCTGCATATATTGTGATTAATTTTTTAAAAAACGGACATATATTACTCCATTAAAGAATAAAAAATGTGTGTTCTTTGTTTTTTTTACAGCAATGTGTGTTAAACATCATACATTGACTAAATTTTTGTGGCAATGGTTCAGAGTCATATTATAAAAAGATCAAAATGATTTCAAATACGAATAAGCAGGAAACATGACTTATCATGCGTCAAAATTTAAAAAAATGTATTCGGTTTTTTCCGGTTTTTAGTTGAAATAATTTAAGCATCTCACATTGACTAAAATTTGTGGGCAATAGTTCAGTCCATTTTATGTAAAAAAAAATCAAAATAATTTTAAATACGAATGAAAAGGAACCTTGATTTATGAGACGTCAAAATTTCAAAAAATTATTCGGTTTAATCTGATTTTTTAGTTGAAATAATTGAATATAATTATCTATCTACTAAACTATTAAAAAAGATCCAATCTTAGAGGGTGTTTTCAAACACTTTTCAATTAATAATTCATATTATTAATAAAAATTTAATTTTTTCTACATATGTTGTGATTGAAATTTAAAAAATAGACATTTGTTACTCAATTGATGAAGAAAAAATGATGTTTTTTCAATGTCACGCATAGGCTAAAGAATTTGGGTAATATTTCAGGATCGTATTATAAAAATGACCAAAATGATTTCAAATACGAATGAGCAAAAAGCTTGATTTAGAGAGTGTTTCCAAACACTATAGAAGTTAAAATAAAAAATAAATAATTGTATCATTGTATCCAAACACAACTTTCCATCTTTTCATTTTTCCTCTTCATCATTTATTTCCTTATTCAATATTGCAATATTAATAGTATAAATTATAATTCTCCTATCACCTTTATTAGATCTTATTTTCAAATTATTTTAAATTATTATATAACATATATATTTATTAAAATTTAATATTTTTTTCTGCATATATTGTGATTAATTTTTTAAAAAACGGACATATATTACTCCATTAAAGAAGAAAAAATGTGTGTTCTTTGTTTTTTTTACAGCAATGTGTGTTAAACATCATACATTGACTAAATTTTTGTGGCAATGGTTCAGAGTCATATTATAAAAAGATCAAAATGATTTCAAATACGAATAAGCAGGAAACATGACTTATCATGCGTCAAAATTTAAAAAAATGTATTCGGTTTTTTCCGGTTTTTAGTTGAAATAATTTAAGCATCTCACATTGACTAAAATTTGTGGGCAATAGTTCAGTCCATTTTATGTAAAAAAAAATCAAAATAATTTTAAATACGAATGAAAATGAACCTTGATTTATGAGACGTCAAAATTTCAAAAAATTATTCGGTTTAATCTGATTTTTTAGTTGAAATAATTGAATATAATTATCTATCTACTAAACTATTAAAAAAGATCCAATCTTAGAGGGTGTTTTCAAACACTTTTCAAGTAATAATTCATATTATTAATAAAAATTTAATTTTTTCTACATATGTTGTGATTGAAATTTAAAAAATAGACATTTGTTACTCAATTGATGAAGAAAAAATGATGTTTTTTCAATGTCACGCATAGGCTAAAGAATTTGGGTAATATTTCAGGATCGTATTATAAAAATGACCAAAATGATTTCAAATACGAATGAGCAAAAAGCTTGATTTATCAGGCGTCTAAATTTTAAAAAAATATATATATATTTGGTTTATTTAATGTGTGTCTAATCTAAATTTTATATTCAACTATTACATATGTTGGAAGAGTAAACCTCATGTGTATAATGGTTTAAAAATTTTGTATTTTTTTCCATTTAATTTTAGCTTACAATTTTTTTTTGTTTCTTTACTGTTTATAAATATTTTTATTTTTTGTTTATTGTTTATAAAAAATAGCAAGTTAATATCCGTATATGCGAGTCAATTTTTATATTTTATAAACGGAAAAATTCTATAAAAACCTCAAAAGTAGCACATACTTCTACATTAAACCTCCAAAGTGAAACTTTCTCCAGTTTAAACCTTCCAAGTGGCGTTTTGTTTCGTTTTTCATTAAAAAAATTGTTGGGGTTAACTTTTCCGTTAATAGAGTTAATTTTTCCGTTAACAGAGTTAACTTCTCCGGATCGAAAATATCGGTGCGAAACAAAATACCACTTTAATTTGAAGATTTAAACTGGAAATATTTTTTTTTATTTTGACGGTTTAAAGTGGAAATGTAATACCTTGAAGGTATGATGTAGAAATGTGTGCTACTTTAGAAGTTTTTTTATGAGATTTTTCCATTTATAAATAATAAATAAACAAAAAACTACAAAATTTTATTAAAACAATTGACCCACGATATGTACTACTTTAGAGGGTTTTAATGAAAATTTTCCGTTTACAAATAATAAATAAACAAAAAAATTAAAATTTTTTATTAAAACAATTGACTCTAGTATATTTATATCAGAACGTTAAATCTCTACAAGATATCCAAAGTTGAAGTGGTGTCATGCTTTACACCCATTAGAAAACTCGATGAGCGGACTATTCAACGACTACACTCACCCTAAAAGGATTAATCGGGTGGTAAAGTCCGGCGCCACATCCACGAGCTGTCTATTAGCATAATGAACAACTCTATATATATTGATATCTTGCGTAGAAAGAATCAGATATGAGATTACTAGCCCACTATTAAGCTTAAAGTAAACCTAATCCTAATTCTAAGTCACATGCACCTCTTTGTAATTGGAAACTCTAATTACAAAGTATCTTAATCTCTCCACTCTGTTGTCTCAGAAGATTAGTTAAGGTTGAAAAGAGATTAGGCTCAAGGAGACAATAAGCAGTCAACATTTGTATTGGCTTTTGAAGCTGGGAAAAAAAAAGAGAGCTCAGAATCGAGGCCATATCAACTGATTAATCAGGAGAAATGCGAAGGACCCAACCATCGCTAAAGCCAATTTCATCACAGCTCAAAGCACCAGCCGAGAATCGAACCCGGGTTTGAGGAAGGGACAGGGCATTACTCTACCACTAGACCATTGGTGTTAGTTGTTTGAACATTCCTTCTATATTTATTTATCAAATGTAAAAGGTTCAAATTTTAGCCTTAGTTAAAACAACGGAGTGAAGAAAGAAAGCTGTGGATTTTATAAGCTATTGAATGTTTTCTGCTATGCATTTTGTATATAATCTGATGTGGTTTAGTAGACAAAAAAATAAACTTTAGTGTTTAATGAAACCAAAAGCTATAATTACCAACATGATCATACTTTGCAGTCAATTAGTACAGATATTTTAACATGTAAAACAAAAAGATTCCCACTTGTTTGTATCTAAATTAATGGGCCGATTGGTAAATACTGTTAATGTTAAATTTTGCTGTAAAATTTTTTGTTGTTCAAATTTTTGCTTTAAAAACTGTTATGGTAAAGACTCTGGAAACTTTTACTTTTATATTATAAGTTTGGTTGGTAGAAAAACACCGTAGAAACAATGACTTTAGATATTTTTTAAAAAATTAATAAATTTGAAAGTTTATAAAGATCTATGGATCTTAAAATATATAAAAAATGAAATAAACATTAATTATTTAAATTATTTTTAAAATAAAATAAGAATTATGATACGAAGTTACAAATGGGTTTAGAGAAGAACGAAGAAGAAGAAGAAGACAACACTTATTTTGTTTGTCTTAGAATTCCTTTTTGTTAAATTATTTTGTTTTCTGTCAAAAATAAGTATACCTAAATAAAAAAATTTCATTTTTCTTTTTTTATTTGAGTTTCTAAAATGAGAATTTTTTTAGTTAAATATGTATTCTTGAATTTTTATCAAAATAGATAAAAAAAATTAAATACTTTTTAAATATATTTTTTTGTCAACGTTGGTTAACACCACTTTTTTGCTGGATTCCGATCAGCGGTATATATGATGATGTTGGCCACATGTCATCATATATAGTTCGTATATGTAGACATGTGAAACATGTAGTTGGTGTAGTTCACTACATATTTCGAAACTTGCCATGTGTAGTCATGTATTTCGGTATACTTCGTAACTTGTTATCTTTTTTCCTTGATTTGAAAATTTATGTGTAAATGAAATAACTCTAACGTTTAAAGTGCTAAAGTAACTGAAGATAAAATAATACGTTTTTTTTTCTTTGGTAATAAAGAAAGTTATTTTGATGAGATTGCACCAAAACGTGAAATTATTTGGATTTATGGTTATTTGGATTCTTCGGTCGATGTTAACTTATTGGGCAATTCTCAAATTTGGCCCAAAACAAAGTTTTTGGTCCAAAATAGCACTATTCTTAATATTGGACATATATAGCATTTATTAAACAGCAAAAGACATTTATACCTTTGCTTTACCAAAATCCAACATTTTAAAAAAAAACCTCATCTTCACGCGATTCTCTTCCCCTCGAAAATTTTCTCGCCACCGTGCTCACTATCTCGCCGCCGTGACCATTTACTCGCCGTGCAAAGCTTCGCTGTGACGATGATATATCCTGTCCGACGATTTCATAGGATTTGAAGCTCGATTTTGATTTCGAAAAAACCTTTGTAAGTTTAGTTTTTCAATTTTCCCAAAAATTTCGTAACCCTAGCTTTTCGATTTCTTCATTTATCGGTTATAGTTATCTATTTTAAGTTTATGATACTCTTAGAAACTCGAATTTGTTCAATCTTTTGTGATTTTTTAGGAAACATGTGTTTGATGGATTATGCATATAAGGTGTTCGACGAAATGTCTATGAATATTGAAGTTTGGTTTTCGACGAATAAGTGTGTTTTTGGGCTCAATTTGTTCACTCTCTTTCGATTTTTAACATAAATGTGTTAATGAGTTAACTTGATATTAATTATTTTCAATTGGTTTGAGATGAAGCCTTAAGAAGTGATGTGATCGTTGGTATCAAATTCATATTGAAATTTGTCATCTTTATGGGTGTTGTTGATGTGAGAATGTATAAATTGCGATGATGATGATTCCTTATGTCTTGTGATCACCATATAAAATAAATTGATGTTTAATGATTTATCTTATAGATGTTTGGTTTCTAACTTATGGGTTTTGATTATTATCTTCTTTTTTTTTTCATTACTTGTTCGTTGATGCCTTTATGTAACTCTATTGCTGTTTGTGGTGGAACAATGTAGTATAATTGCTTTCATGAGAAACGAAATTGATATTTTTGTTATCTGCAGCATGTGCTCTTTTAATTTATGCATCTAATAAACATTGACGAAGTTGGTGGTTATTATTCCCATTCTAGTTTGACTGTGCTAGTCTTTTGTTCTTTTGATTTTGAATATGGACAATTTGGTTTTACATATGGTGACAATGATTAGTATTAGTTTAACTACTGTGTGCTTAAAGAAAGTATATTTGCATTTTCATTCTCATGGTTAGTACACTTAAAGAAAGTTTAACCAACTCTTTGTTTGGTTCTTGCTCTGTTTTTTAGTTCATTAATTCTGTATATGACATATACACATCAACAAAGGTTCTTGCTTTCTTGATATTGTAATTGGGTTGGTCCTGTCCTTATATTTCATTTTAATTTGTAATGCATTGGAGGTGATCATGATCTTCTAAAGTAGAGAACTTTTATCAATTTGTTTTGTTGATTGGTAATGATTATAGATGAAGAGGTTGGTGAGTTGGTCTTCTTAGGTTTCTCAATATGTTATCAATCATATGTCTAAGTATCTAAGGAAATAAGTGGTAGTCTCATCATGCCGACTAGCTTTTTGATTTATAGTATGAAATCTCTAATAAAATTTTTGTTTATGGTAACATAAGAAAGCTAGAAAAAGGCTAAAGCTGGTGCGTGTGAGTTGTGAGGACAAACAGCTCTGGCGAAGAAGACAGCCCTGAGGCTTTTCTTCTTGGAGTGACTACCAAAGTTATTGAGTTCTCCAGAAAATTACAAAACTGCAATAACGTCACTCTCAAGTCTCAACTCTGAGGTATGCTTTTGCTTCATTGGTTACTTCTTCTCGTTTTTTTTTTGTTTTTTCGAGTACAACTAAATTAATTTTTCTTACATACATGATTTTTAGAAATCGCCTCTCTGTTAACAGCTGTATCCTCTCTGTTAATGTCTCTTTTATCTTTCTTTTGTGTTTCTTAATTTTAAACATATGCATCTCATTTACAGATTTTGGAAGGCGTTGTAGTTATTTAGGAAGAATCCGTAGTTATTTAGGAATGATATGTAGTACTTTAGGAAATGTTTTAGGAAGTGTTTGTACGTATTTCTGTGGGACTCGTGGAAGAGTGAAAGTTTCTGCAACCTAACATATGATTCATACTTTGATTTGATGTCTGAAAAGCCTAAGAGAAACATTTCGTGTGTGAGAAATTTTTGTATAAGATTCATAATAGTTTAGGAAGGGTTTCTAATGGTTTAATGTCTCTTTTATCTTTCTTTTGTGTCAGATTGTCTATGCTAAGAAACTTTATATGAATTTTTGGTAGGTTGTTGGTTATTGATTCAAATTGTTTGATTTTAATTGTAGTCCTTTTCACTTGACTTTGTTTTTTGAATCTCATCTTGTTATTCCTTGTTTTTGGTTTTGCAGGCTTATATTCTCTCAGTTCAAGTTTGTCAAGCTTCTAGAGAGTGCTCTTACAAGTATTTTTCTGATCTCTTTCTTTTTTCATACAATGTAAATATATATATATTTTGTCAGATTTAGGAAGGATTAGTGATAGTTTAGGAAGGATTTTGGAAAGATTCCTGACAGTTTAGGAAACATTTAGGAATGGTATTTTGTTATTTCGGAAAGACTTGGGAATGATCCAGTGTTTTTTAGGAAATATTTTGGAAAGGTTTGTACGTATTTAGGGATGATTTAGGAATGATTTGTAAAAGTTTAGGAAAGAAGTAGAAAGATTTAGGAAGAGTTTGTACGTATTTAGGAAAGGTGATTTATTTATTTGGGAATGATCCTTAATATTTTTGTTTCTCTTTTTGTTAACAGCTGAAAGCAAAATGGATGATGGTGAGATGCCTGATGGTATCATCAACATGCCTATTCCACGTTACCCCATAGGTTTAGAACCGGTGGATAATTTCAAGAAAATAAACCAGCACTCTTCATTCAAGTTTGTGGATGATGTTGAAGAAATCCTTGGGCCAGAACAGTTTGAGAGATTAAAGAGAACAAGTTTAGGTCCTGTTCTGAGATTTATTTCACATGGAAAGATGAATCTGTCAGGCCAACTTCTCCATTTCATAATGTCTAGGAACTTAGTGATAAAAAAGAAGAACGAGATGTGGCTCCGGTTTGCAGGACAGCCTATGAAATTCTCCATAAGAGAATTTCATATGGTGAAAGGGCTGAAGTGTTCTGAATCGGTTCCAAGCGTTTCAGCGATGCAAAAACAGTTCAATTGGGTTTGGAGGGACTACCACACGGAAGATGATATTGTTGAAATGATGAGGGAAGCTAGACTTCAAGCTTTTGATGAGAAGCTGTCTCTGGGGATGTTGGTGCTCATGGAGAGCATCTTCCTACATTCTTACAATAACTCAAAATATCAGAAATCTATCCTTGAGAGAGCTCAAAACCTTGAGTATATGATAGACTATCCCTGGGGAAGAGAAGCGTATGATGTCCTTCTGAAATCTGTCCAGAAAGCTCTGATAAAGTTGGAGAAAAGCGCCATATACGACATTTACAGTTTCCCTTTAGCACTACAAATATGGATAGTGGAAAGCATACCGAAGGTCCAGTCATCCTTCTCCACAATCGATAGGGGTGTGCCAACAATAGCGTACTTGTGTGAAAAGTACAGAAAAATCAATGTCAAAAACATTGAACAGATTGAAGCCATCGAAGGAGAAAAAAAAATGTAAGTAATTGTTTAGGTATCTTACAGTTTACTAAGATGTTTGATTTCAGTGGGACTCGTGACAAAAAAAATGTTCAATGGTATCTTACAGTTACTTACATTTTTTCTCCTTCGATGGCTTCAATCTGTTCAATGTTCTTGACATTGATTTTTCTGTACTTTTCACACAAGTACGCTGTTGTTGGTACACCCCTATCGATTGTGGAGAAGGATGACTGGAGCTTCGGTATGCTTTCCACTATCCATATTTGTAGTGCTAAAGGGAAACCGTAAATGTCGTATATGGCGCTTTTCTCCAACTTTATCATAGCTTTCTGGACAGATTTCAGAAGGACATCATACGCTTCTCTTCCCCAGGGATAATCTATCATATACTCAAGGTTTTGAGCTCTCTCAAGGATAGATTTCCGATATTTTGAGTTATTGTAAGTATGTAGGAAGATGCTCTCCATGAGCACCAACATCCCCAGAGACAGCTTCTTATCAAAAGCTTGAAGTCTAGCTTCCCTCATCATTTCAACAATATCATCTTCCGTGTGGTAGTCCCTCCAAACCCAATTGAACTGTTTTTGCATCGCTGAAACACTTGGAACCGATTCAGAACACTTCAGCCTTGTCACCATATGAAATTCTCTTATGGAGAATTTCATAGGCTGTCCTGCAAACCGGAACCACAGGTCGTTCTTCTTTTTTATCACTAAGTTCCTAGACATTATGAAATGGAGAAGTTGGCATGACAGATTCATCTTCCCATGTGAAATAAATCTCAGAACAGGACCTAAACTTGTTCTCTTTAATCTCTCAAACTGTTCTGGCCCAAGGATTTCTTCAACATCATCCACAAACTTGAATGAAGAGTGCTGGTTTATTTTCTTGAACTTATCCACGATTCTAAACCTATGGGGTAACGTGGAATAAGCATGTTGATGATACCATCAGGCATCTCACCATCATCCATTTTGCTTTCAGCTGTTAACAAAAAGAGAAACAAAAATATTAAGGATCATTCCCAAATAAATAAATCACCTTTCCTAAATACGTACAAACTCTTCCTAAATCTTTCTACTTCTTTCCTAAACTTTTACAAATCATTCCTAAATCATCCCTAAATACGTACAAACCTTTCCAAAATATTTCCTAAAAAACACTGGATCATTCCCAAGTCTTTCCGAAATAACAAAAGACCATTCCTAAATGTTTCCTAAACTGTCAGGAATCTTTCCAAAATCCTTCCTAAACTATCACTAATCCTTCCTAAATCTGACAAAATATATATATATTTACATTGTATGAAAAAAGAAAGAGATCAGAAAAAATACTTGTAAGAGCATTCTCTAGAAGCTTGACAAACTTGAACTGAGAGAATATAAGCCTGCAAAACCAAAAACAAGGAATAACAAGATGAGATTCAAAAAAAAAAGTCAAGTGAAAAGGACTACAATTAAAATCAAACAATTTGAATCAATAACTAACAACCTAGCAAAAATTCATATAAAGTTTCTTAGCATAGACAACTCCAGGAAGAAAAGCCTCAGGTCTGTCTTCTTCGCCAGAGCTGTTTGTCCTCACAACTCACACGCGCCAGCTTTAGCCTTTTTCTAGCTTTCTTATGTCACCATAAACAAAAATTTTATTAGAGATTTCATACTAAAAATCAAAAAGCTAATCGGCATGATGAGACTACCACTTATTTCCTTAGATACTTAGACATATGATTGATAACATATTGAGAAACCTAAGAAGACCAACTCACCAACCTCTTCATCTATAATCATTACCGATCAACAAAACAAATTGATAAAAGTTCTCTACTTTAGAAGAGCATGATCACCTCCAATGCATTACAAATTAAAATAAAATATAAGGACAGGACCAACCCAATTACAATATCAAGAAAGCAAGAACCTTTGTTGATGTGTATATGTCATATACAGAATTAATGAACTAAAAAACAGAGCAAGAACCAAACAAAGAGTTGGTTAAACTTTCTTTAAGTGTACTAACAATGAGAATGAAAATGCAAATATACTTTCTTTAAGCACACAGTAGTTAAACTAATACTAATCACTGTCACCATATGTAAAACCAAATTGCCCATATTCAAAATCAAAAGAACAAAAGACTAGCACAGTCAAACTAGAATGAGAATAATAACCACCAACTTAGTCAATGTTTATTAGATGCATAAATTAAAAGAGCACATGCTGCTGATAACAAAAATATCAATTTTGTTTCTCATGAAAGCAATTATACTACATTGTTCCATCACAAACAACAATAGAGTTACATAAAGGCATCAACGAACAAGTAATGAAAAAAAAAGAAAGATAATAATCAAAACCAATAAGTTAGAAACCAAACATCTATAAGATAAATCATTAAACATCAATTTACTTTATATGGTGATCACAAGACATAAGGAATCATCATCATCGCAATTTATACATTCTCACATCAACAACACCCATAAAGATGACAAATTTCAATATGAATTTGATACCAACGATCACATCACTTCTTAAGTCTTCATCTCAAACCAAACTTCAATATTCATAGACATTTCGTCGAACACCTTATATGCATAATCCATCAAACACATGTTTCCTAAAAAATCACAAAAGATTGAACAAATTCGAGTTTCTAAGAGTATCATAAACTTAAAATAGATAAATATAACCGATAAATGAAGAAATCGAAAAGTTAGGGTTACAAAATTTTTGGGAAAATTGAAAAACTAAACTTACAAAGGTTTTTTTCGAAATCAAAATCGAGCTTCAAATCCTATGAAATCGTCGGACAGGATATATCATCGTCACGGCGAAGCTTTGCACGGCGAGTAAATGGTCACGGCGGCGAGATAGTGATCACGGTGGCGAGAAAATTTTCGAGGGGAAGAGAATCGCGTGAAGATGAGGTTTTTTTTGAAAATGTTGGATTTTGGTAAAGCAAGGTATAAATGTCTTTTACTGTTTAATAAATGCTATATCTGTCACACCCCACTTTTTTTTGTTACGGAACATATAAACCAATTCTGATCATCCCATGATCATCTTCAAATCCCAAACACGAAAAATTCACTCTCGAATTCGGAAAAAATTCAAACAATTAATAAGTTCATATGTTCACTGTTTATTCCGTGAACATGCAATTATATCGTTACGATTCCCTTATTTAATTTACTCAAAAACAAAGTATGCCCATAACGTGTTCGACAGAATTCCCCAATGGATATTGCTCGTCTCTGTAGTCACGTGAATCTCACGTGATAAAGCTTTTTATCATCTCCGTTGATTTTCCCGCCTCACAAAGAGGAAAAGTTCTCTCTCTGAATCAAATCAAAAACCCTAAAGATTGAAGCTTGAAGAAATCATTCGTTACTCTTCCTTTTCAACAATGGATCCTCTTGCTGCTTTGTTAAACAACAACAATGAAGACACAAAACTCCTAAAACTTGCTCAAGGTTACTTCGATAAAGGAGATCACATCAAGGCCTTGGAAACAATTGAAGATTCGATTTCGATCCGTGGCAAAGAAAACATTCTAACAACGCTTCATTTCCTTCAAGGTAACATTTTTATGGAACAAGCGAAGAAAACAAAGAACAGTGATATGAAAGTCGCATTCTTGTTAGGTTCTGTAGAATGCTTTGCTATGGATTGTGGTGTACACGCTTGTTCTGCTATTGCGTTTTTAGATTTGGCTAAACAGATTGGTTCAGCAATGTATTGTAAGAAAGCTCTCAAGTATGCAAAAGAGAATTTATCTTTTATGGATTCTTTTGGTGGGTTGAGCTTGAACGAGCAAAGTACTAGAAGTTCTCTTGAGAATATAGTTAAAGTTGCAGAGTCATTGATCCTTCTTAGTGAAAAGGGAAAAGACTCTGTCCCAAAAGTTAGGGAGACAAGGGAAGTTCGAGACAGGGCAAGGAGTGATACGAATAATGTTGCGGATAAAAGATTGAGGTCGTATTGGGCGAGTATGGATGTTGAGAGTAAAAGGAACTTTATGAAAGTAAGTACTGTTAAACTTACGGGTTATGTCGAGAGATTAAAGGGCAAAGAAGGAGTAGATGCTTTGGAGCAAGTGTTTGATTCTGCTAGGGTAAACAGGAAATGGAAATTTTGGATGTGTCGAACTTGTTCACAGAAGTTCTTTTATCTTAAAAAGTTTAAGAGTCATCTTGAACAAGAACATGGTGCCAAGTTTAAACCTACTACGACAAAGCATATGGCTCAGAGGGTAGATGAAGTCTGGGCTGGTATGATATCTGTTGCAGGTTGGGAACCTGTGGATGTAGTAGCTGCTGCTGAAATGATCAAGACTCGGCTCGAATTTGTGAAAGAGTTTGTGTATGTGAATGGATGGTCCAAAGACTGGCCTTTAGCTGCGGATGAAGAGCGCAGTAAGTTACTCAAAGAAATCCAATTGCTCCTTGTGTCTTTTCGGGAGAGTAAAATTCTCTCTTGTAGCATTCGAGACTGGATGATGCAGTTTCCGGTTAAGCATCTTGCACAATTTGAAGTTTCCGAGCATACTCTTACTACTGAGTGCCGTTTAGTGGAAACACCTCAGAGTATATGCTTTTTGGAATGTCCTGAACTCAATAAAATTGTAGACCTTCTCAAACAGATCAAGTGTGAAAGAGTTGATGGCACAGATCTAATTTGCAACGCCACAGACAGTTTCTGCAGTCGTATGAGAGTTAAAGAAAAGATTGAATTTGATCATGAGTTTTCATTTATGCTTCTGGATAAAAGACTGCTGAGAGGCAATATTGCTTCATTTGATGATGAAGGGATAATAGATGTTTCTGATCACAATGTTCATTACGCCAAGACAAATCCTCAGGGCGATGATTTCATAACCTGGTTATTTGACTTCCCTTTCACAGATGAGTTTCCTAGATCTATCAGGGCACCCAATCTTGATATATGGGTGGCTGTTCTGAGAGCCGTTCACTTCACTTGTAGGACTTTGGGAACCAAATATTCAAAGAAGTTGCAGATCCTAGGTTATGATGCAGCTCTTATTGACGCCATCAACTTATGTATACACGAGAATGAAAGGAGAAGGAATGTTACGGAAGATCAATGGAACATATACGCATCTCTTCTAGGTGATAAATGTGAAGAGCTACTAAAGACAGACGCCGGAGATTCTCTCAATACAAGACTATTCTTGTGTGCAGTACAAGATGTTCTTGAAGGAGCATCGCATCCCACATATGATTTCCCTGATCTAGAAGGTTGCCTGACTCGTATACATGGGCATAAAAATCTCAGTGATGATATAGTGTTGAAGTCCATAGACCATCTGAGATCAATGGTCGCCAACAAGGTTCTGTCCTGATCTCAGTGATGATACAGTTTTATCTAACAACAGAATAACTTAATTTGTTATCGTAAATTGTTATTGACTTGTAGGTTCCCCTAGCTGATTCAAAGATTTTGCTAGTTGAGAATTCGAGGATTAATTTGCTAAATGACCTCATCAGGCTTTCTGTGTTTGACTACCGCACTTATATCCTTCATCTGCTGAAACATTTCTTGCGGGTTGGTTTGTATCTTTCATCTTCCCTCTGATTTTCTCCTTGACCAGTAACTTATACTATAATTGATGTGTCTTCTTCTAGGAAGAGTTGGATGGAACTGTAGATAAGGATGCCAAAGCCAAGTTAAATGCAGCAGAACTTTTATCCGATGAAAAAAAAGAGAAAGAGAAGAAATCAGGGTCTAAGAAGAAGAAATATAAAAGCAACAAGGTTGATGAAGGTCTAAACTTTCTTGACTTTTCAGTTACTCAGTTGTAATAATGAATGTTCTTCATGGCTTAACAGAGAACTTCAGGGAGCATGTCTAGTATTCTTGATCAGAATGTCGAACAGTAAGTACCGCTCCTCTTGATGAGAAATTTAGTTTCTCAAGACTCTTTTTGCAAGTTGATAAATTCTTTGTAGGTTTTCTCTGAACAAAGCGTGTTCTTACATATGTCTAGTGAATCTTTTGTCAACCTCGAACCGGGAGTTACTTCTCCATCACTAGAAACGGCAGAAGAAGATTCTAAGGAACAAGAAGATACTCTTTCAAATGGAAGGGGTCCATTGGAAATTTCATCCAACATTGAAAGCCAAGAGGAAGCTACTAAAGGTGACCCTGGTTGTAAAAGAGCTTATTCTCAGTTGACAAATATTTTGAATTATGTTGGTTTGGATATACATGATTCTTATTTCTTTCATTTGCCATCTTCAAGAGAATATACCTGGAGATGATTTACTGCCGGAACATTTGGAATCAGCACATGGAGAAGCTGCAACCAGATACAATTCAGCTCTTGACATGACTCTGAAGGTAAAGCAAAAATAAGATTCAAAAATATAAGCTCTTTTCAAGTAATTCAACTCATTCGTTATTTTTATTTCTTATCTCTTTACTTACTTTATCTGTTGAAAAATTGTGAGACTGCAGGCCCTCTTGAACATTAAGGTTCTTCAAGAGGATTTGATGCAAAATCGGAAACTATTTCATGGCAACCTGGAAATTCCTTGTTCACTACAAAATTTCTTTTCGGCTGTTGTTTCGGAGCAGATGAAAGAAGAGGGAATCTACAGTTACCTACTGAGCAACTTACTTGCTTCCCTAGAAGAAGCTCATTCCCTGGTTTGTGTGGATAAATATAAGCTTCTGAAACTATCTCATTGTTGTCTTAAATGTCATTCTGTTATTTTTTTACTCTTTTCAGTCAAGTGATGCTGCTGAGGTAGTCGTAGCCGCCCTTGATTTTTGGCATTGGTGGAAAAGTCCAGAAAGAGAAAGCTTGATAACTCGCCTTTTTACGTTGGAGGAGTATGAAGGAATGAGTTGTAGAAAATGCAGAAGGAAGCCAATTTATCAAGAGCAAAGTTCTAATGGAATTGTTATGGCTGCAGATTCAATCAGAGACCTGAAGGTATGTTTCACTTATTTCCCTCTTTGTATTTTCTACAGAAACTTGTATTACTCCTTAAAGGTTGTTCTGTGGTTATACATTGCATGCAGTGTGCTTTTGAGAAAATAAAGTTTGAGGACATCCTTAAAGTGATCCGCATGGAAGATGAAATGATATGTGATGTTAAGTTTGGAGGCTGTGGAATGACAAACGTTGTTCGTCACACGATAAGTAGATGCCCGTCTATCTACACAATTGGTATAAGTTTGGACTATGATTGTGATCTTATATTATAAACTCATTTCATTTAGTGTGGTATGATCAAACAAATGTTACTGTTTTTATGGGTTTGCAACATTAGTGTTGGAATGGGACAAGAATGAAACTGAGAAAGAAATGTTTGAAACAACAAAGGCTTTGGACTGGGAGATAGATATCAGCAAGCTATACGAAGGCGTAGAACCAAACACTAAGTACCGGCTTGTGTCAATGGTAAAAATCTGAATGATGGTCACATATGTTTTTGCTATTGCATATGTTTGTAAATCTCTGTTACAGTCTCAGAATATGTGATGCAGGTATGTTGTGGTGACGAAGGAGAATACATTTGTATGGCATATAAAAATAACCGATGGATCAGTCTCAGACACGAAGCTTTCACAGAAGAGGTAAAGAAGAAACAGTTGACTTTGCATTTTTTTGAGTTGAAATGTGAACTTATGATGGGTCAAGACATAACTGATATAACAATAATATATGGTGAATGGCATAGGGTGTTGGTAACTGGAACAGTCTGGTCAGATTCTATGGAGAAAGGAAGGTTCGGCCAGAGATTCTGTTTTATGAAGCTACTCGATCCATGGCCTAAGAAGATATGAAACAGTGAGATATTCCAAATTCAAAAGAAGATTATATCTCTTGTTGTGTTAAATGATATGTGACTATGTGAATGAATAAAGATCACTCTGCTTTGTGAGTTATATGGAACAAGCTTAGGAAAAAAACAGAGCTTTATAAAGGTGTGTCTTGCGATTGCCTTCAAACATTGCTCAAAACGATTGAGAGAATCACAAGACATATTGGTATGATGCAAAATAGGCCTGAGATTATTAACTGAACCGAACCGAGATTTGGGTTTCGATTAACCGGTCGGTTAATAAGAGTTAACTGATCGGTAGCTTTTTGGGTTGGGATCATCGAACCGAATAGTCAACTCTCTTTCTTTTTTTTGGATTTATCTAACTAATTTAAACATTAATTTAAACCAAATTTACGCAATCCGATAACCGAACCAAACCAAGATAAATTTTTATATGGATTTTAGCCAAATGATCAAACCGAAATTTTGTTTTGTTAATTTTGGTAACCTTAACCCTTAACAATACCGGATAACCAAAATAGCCGAACCGAATTGAACCAAACGTTCAAAGTCGCAGGCCTAATGCAAAACACACCCAAAAGTGATCGTCCGTTCCAAGGGTTTCTACATGAATTCGTAACATTCATCGTGTTGTATATCAAACTTACATTTAGGCATGGTCAAAATCTAACCGTAATCATATTTTGGACTGTACCCGTATCATTTTTAACCATAACAAAATCGTAACTGTATAAAATTGTTAAAAACCGTAACTGTTAACCGTACACATATATTAGATAAGATTAACCGTAAATTATTAACTTTAGCCATTAATAAACCGTAAACCACATAAAAACTGTTGGTTTAAAATTCTAACCGTAACTATTTAAAAATTGAACAAAAGATATAAAATTCAATTATAGTAATAACTATTAGTTGATATATCATAATAGAGATAAAATTCTTTTTTTTTTCAAAAACGTCAAGAATATTAATTTTTATCATTATCATCAAATACAAATTATATTTAACTGCATATAACCGTAACAGTTTTAACCGTAACCATTTTTAACTGTAATCATTTTAACCGTATATTAAATGGTTAAAGTTAAGGTTAATCAAAAATTATAACCATAACCGATGGTAACTAATCGTAACCGTGGTCATACGTACTTAGCCTTGTTTGTTAGTGTGTCGCTAGCGACACTGTTTAGAGACTTAAAAAATAACTGTTTTTCTACTCAAAACTAAAAGCAGTGATAATTCAAAGGTGAGAGATAAAGAGAAGGCACTCGCTGTATCAATTAAATCAGACGCTAAAAATCCCATCGACAACAACGATTGAGATTTTAAAGAAGAAATTTTATCAAATCTGAGATCCAGCGACAGAGAAAGACAAAATTGTGTCCAGTTTTGTGGTCGCTAACGACCTCTAAAAGAATGAGGTTTTACATTATATTAAAAAGAAAACAAATTAAATAGCAATTTTATTGAAATCTCAAAAAAAATAAAATAAGAGCTCTTTATAGCTTCTCTATTATTTATTATAGTAAAAGAAGATTTTGGTTATGGTGATGATGATAATTAGTAAAACTTAACAATCATAATCACATCTACATGTATATTCAGCAGGTAGAAGCTTCGACTCAAAACGATCAACACATTCGCAACGTATAACAAGATTCTTCGGAGCACCAGGAATCTTTTTCAACGCAGCTATACATTTACTCTTTCCATTATTTCCACATTTTCCAGGATATGGTCTGTTCATGGGGCATGTTTTTTTCGATTCCACCTCTATTAATGTGTTATATCAACCATACAAAAAAGAAAAAACTAATGTTAGAATCACAAAAATATTTAGATTAACAATTTATAATGAATGCATAAAAACACTAAAGTTATACCTTTAACATGGATGAGAACGAGAACTGTGAGAACACAAATAAGCATAAACAAAACACCACATTTCATGACTAATTGTGTCTCTTGTATTTTGTCGTGTGTTGAGTAGTTTTTTTGTGTTCTTGAATAATGTAATTTTTCTTTTTTTTTTTCAATAACACTCATAATAAATATACTCAACACACGATAAAATATAAAATATTGCTATTAATTAGGAGAGAAAAAAAAAGAAAAAGAAAGGTAAAGCCAAGTCTACGAGATCGATGGAATCGGTTACTTATTTTAGAGATATACATAAAACAATTTTTCTATACCATTCACATTCCACAAAAAAAAACAAATTCATGTTTTTGAATATGAATCGAATTTGCAACATCTTATATATGATGGTCAACTCTTAGAGATACAAGATAAAAATAGCAAAACTAACATATTGAATTAAATTATGCAATTACTATACTATATCTTTTAATTTTCTATAGTAAATTCGCTTTTTGAAATCCTATTTTTTTTTTACATAATTTTAAATCAAATCTAAATATAGAATAGAAAAATATAGCAATTTTTATCTTTTTGTTCATACCTTGATTTTATTATATTTGTTTGAAGAATTTGCATCTCTTAATCCTGATTTTTTTTTTCATACTTTTTTTTTTTTTTTGGCCGGCAATTTTTTCATACTTTCTTATCAGTAAAATATTTATAACAAATATAAACTAAGATAAACCCATCACATAAATACAAGACCATATCTTATGAAAATATTTCACATAAACCACTGTCTGTCTGCTTTTCATCCCTAGTCCTTACTCCAAAACCATATGATCTTTCCAAAAATATCGAATCTTTGATCCGAACTTTCCAAAAATATCGAATCTTTGATCCGAACATGAACACCTTCGCATACCCAATTCGAAATATTCATACAACTTTTGGGTTTGATGCAATTAAATCGAAGCAGTTATATAATTTACTCAAAACAAAAAATTGCCCACAAGTTGCTCGACACAATTCCCCAATGAAAGAAGAAGACACAACGAATTGGGTTTCTCTCTTGTCACGTGGATCTCACGTGTTAAAAGCTTCAACACCCTTGTCACGTGGATTACACGTGATAAAAAGCTTCAACATCTTCTTGTGAATTGTTATCGTCTCCGTTAATTTTTCCCGCCTAAGATCAAGAAAAGCTCAAAAGAAGCTTTGAGAATCAAATCATTCGTTAACTCTTCCCTCAACCATGGAGCCTTCACCTCCTCTGTTCTCAGAAGCTACTAAGGACACACCAAAACACCAACTTGCTCAACGTTACTATGATCAAGGAGATCACATCAAGGCTTTGGAGATAATTGAAGATTCGATTTGGAACAGTGAGGAACACGAAGTTCCATCAAACCTTCATTTCCTACTAGGTACTATCTTCATGGAACTAGCGAGCAAAGCAGAGAACAAGGACTTTCAATTCGCATTCTTGTTAGCTTCTGCACAATGCTACTTGGATGATTACGAATTACACGCGTTTGCTGCAGTTTCTTTTCTTAGATTGGGACAAAGGCTTGACTCAGTATTGTATTACAAGAAAGCCCTGAAGATTGCAAAACATTGTTTATCTGTTATGGATTTTTCTGGTACTTATTGTACTAAAAAGAAACTTGAGCAGATTGTCGAAAAGGCAGAGTCAGGTATCCTTCTTGGTCCTACTGTAAAAGACTATGAACCAAAAGTTCGAGAGTCGAAGGGAATAAGAATCAAGATAAGGAGTGACTCGCTTACAGTTGCGGCTAATAGGTTGAGGCCTTATTGGGCGAGTATGGATGTTGAGAGTAAAAGGAACTTCATGATGATAAGCATATCGAAGTTTACAGCTTTTGTCAAGGGATTATATGGCAGAGAGGGAGTAGATGCATTGGAGCAAGTTATCGACTCTGCAAGGAAGAACAGAAAATGGAAATTCTGGATGTGTCGAGCTTGTTCACAGAAGTTCTATTATCCTAAAAAGTTAAGGAACCATCTTGAACAAGTTCATGCTGCAAAATATAAACTTCCGAAAGAGAAAATTTTGGCCCCGAGGGTAGATGAAGTCTGGGCTGGTATGTTATCTGTTGAAGGTTGGGAACCTGTGGATGCAGTAGCTGCTGCTAAAATGATCAAGAACCGGCTTGAATTTGTGAAAAAGTTTGTATATGTGAACGGATGGTCCAACGACTGGCCTTTAGCTGCAGATGAAGAGCGCAGTAAGTTGCTGAAGGAAATCCAATTGCTCCTTGTGTCGTTTCGGGAGCGTAAAATTCTCTGTTGTAGCATTCAAGACTGGATGATGCAGTTTCTGGTTAAGCATCTTGCACAATTTGAAATCTCCGAGCATACTCTTACTACCGAGTGCCGCTTAGTGGAAACACCTCAGAGTATCTGCTTTTTGGAATGTCATGAACTCACTCAAATTCTAGACCTTCTCAAACAGATGAATTGTGAAAGGTGTGATGGTAGAGAACTGGTTTCCAGCGCAACGGACAGTTTATGGTGTCGTACTCTAGTTAATGAAAAGATCGAATTTGACCATGAGTTTTCATTTTTGCTTCTGGATAAAAGATTGCTGAGAGGCAAGCTTGCTTCATTCGATGAAGAAGGGTCAATAGATGTTTGTGATCGCAAGGTTTACTATGCCAAGACATATCCTCAGGGAGATGATTTCATAACTTGGTTACTTGACTACCCTTTGATAGATAAGAGCTTTGCATTTCCCAGCTCTATTAGAGAACACAATCTTGATATATGGGTGGCTGTTCTGAGAGACATTCACTTCATGCGTAGGACTTTGATAGATAAATGTACAAAGAGGTGGCTGATAGTATGCTATGATGGGTGTCTTAAACACGCCAAGGATATATGCATACACGAAGATGAAAGGAGAATAAATGTTCCGAAAGATCAATGGAACTTATATGCTTCTCTTCTGTGCGAGAAATGTGAAAAGCAGTTCACGATAGCCGATGAAGATCCTCAAGTTATAGATGTATTCTTGCGTGTTGTACGAGATGTTCTTGAAGGAGCATCGCATCCCACATTTGATTACCATGATCTAGAGGATGGCCTGACTCTTATACGTGGGCATAAATATCTCAGTGATGATATAGTGTTGAAGTCTATAGACCATCTGAAATCAGTGGTCACCAACAAGGTTCCATACTGATCTGAGTTTTATGTAACAACCCAATAACATAAATTGTATTCATAAAATATTTATTGACTTGCAGGAACCGCTAGCCGATTCAAAGGTTTTGCTGGTTGAAAATTCAAGGATTAGTTTGCTGAACGACCTCATTAGGCTTTCTGTTTTTGACTACCGCTCTTACATCCTTCACCTACTGAAACGATTTTTGCGGGTTGGTTTGTAACTTTGGTTTTATACAAAGAACTTTTGTCTTCCTTCTGATTTTCTCTTTGACAGGTAGCTTATATTGTAATTGATGTCTCTTCTTCTAGGAAGAGTTGGATGGAACTGTAGATATGGATGCCAAAGCCAAGTTAAATGCAGCAGAACTTTTATCCGATGAAAAAAAAGAAAAAGAGAAGAAGTCAGTTGTAAGGTCAAAGAAGAAGAAACACAGAAGCAAGAAGGTCGTTGAATGTCTAAATTCTCTATTTGCTTCTTTGACTTTTCGGTTACTCAGTTGTAAGAATGAATGTCCTTCATGGTGTAACAGAGAATTTCAGCGAGCAAAGTGTCTAGTCTTCTTGATCAGAACGTCGAACTGTATGTACCTCTCCTCTAGATGAGAAATTTTGTTTCTCCAGACTCTTTTCTGAGCAAAATGTGTTCTTACATATGTCTAGTGAACCGGGAGTTGCATCACCAAATATGGTGGAAGAAGATTCTATGGAACCAGGAGATACTCTCTCAAGTGAAAGAGGTCATTTGGAAGCTTCATCAAACACTAACAATCAAGATGAAGCTATAAAAGGTGACCCTGGTTTAAAGAGAGATTCTTAATTTACGATTTTTTTTTGTTTTGGGATGCACAGTTCTTATTTCTTTCATTCACCATCTTCAAGATATGGATTCCATGCCTGGAGAAGATTCACTGCCACAACATTTGGAGTTAGCTGCAATCAGATACCATTCAGCTCTTGACATGACGCTTATGGTAAAGCAGTCACCAACAAAAATTGGATTCAAAACCTAGACTCTCCTCTACTAATTCAGCTCATTCTTCATTTTCATAATATTATCTCTTTACTTCTTTACTTTTTTAAAAAATTGTGCTACTGCAGGCCCTCTTGAACATTAAGGCTTTTCAAGAAGATTTAGTGCTCAATCGGCAACCATTTCAAGGCAACTTCGAAGCACAAGCACTGCAAGATTTCTTTACTGCTTTTGTCTCGGAACAGATAACAGATGAGGGCCTTTACAGTTACCTCCTGAGCAACATACTTGCTTCCCTAGAAGTTCATTCCATGGTTTGTGCGGATAAATATAACCGCTTCTTAGCATATTATTTTTATTTTGCTGAATAGGCTTGATTGTTGTTTTACATGTCATTCGTTTTTTAACTCTTTCTAGGTAAGTAATGCTGCTGAAGTACTTGTCGCGATCCTAGAGTTCTGTCATTGCTGGAAAATTCCAGAAAGAGAAAGCTTGGTGACTCGCCTATTTACATTGGAGGAATATGAAAGAATGAGTTGTAGAAAATGCAGAAGGAAGCCAAATTATCCAGAGCAAAGTTCATATGGAATCGTAATGGCTGCAGATTCAATCAGAGACCTGAAGGTATGTTTCATTTATTTCCCTCTTTGTATTTCCTACAGTAACTGGTAGTCTGGTACTACTACTTTAAAGTTGCTTTGTGCCTCTGTGGTTATATAAATATATATATATATGCAGTGTGCTTTTGGGAATATAAAGTTTGTGGACATCCTTAGAGTGATCCGCATGGAAGATAACATGATATGTGATGTTAAAACTGGAGGCTGTGGAATGGAAAACTCTATTCATCACACTATTAGTAGATGCTCACCTATCTTCACAATTGGTAAGTTTTTGACCATGGTTGTGAATTGTGATCTTTATCTACTCATTTCATTTATAAAACAATGTTGCTGCTTTCATGGGTTTGCAACATAAGTGTTGGAATGGGAGAAGAATGAAACTGAAAAAGAATTATATGAAACAACAAAGGCTTTGGACTGGGAGATAGATTTCAGCAGGCCATATGAAGGCTTAGAACCAAACATTAAGTACCGACTTGTGTCAATGGTAAAATCCGAAACATGGTCAAATATGTTTGTGCTATTGTTCTTCTGTATTTCTCCCTAACAGTCTCAGAACTCTGGCCTGCAGATTGGTTATGGTGAAGAAGGAAGAAAATACATTTGCATGGCATATAAAAAGACCCGGTGGGTCAGTCTCAGACATGAAGGTTTAGCAGACGAGGTAAAGAAGAAACACTTTCTTTTGTGTTTCTTGATTTGAAATGTGAACTTTGATCGGTCAGACATTATTGATATATGTTTGGTGATGCCATAGGTTGTTGGTAACTGGACGAAAGTGGTCAAGTACTGTGGAGAAAGGAAGGTTCGGCCAGAGATTTTGTTCTATGAAGCTTTTCAATGGCCTAACAGGTGATAGAACTGTATTTGTATTTTTTTTTTGTTTTGATTGAATCATATCACTTGTTGGAATATAAATTTGTTTTGTTTTATACAAATATTTTCATCTTTGTCAGAAGATAATTTCACCGTACACAACTTTTCTGATTGATTGAATATTAAAAATTGTGGTTTCAAGAAAACACATATTATTATAACATGTTAAGTAAACAAACAAATAATGATGATGTAAACTGTTCTATTATATGATTTGTCTAAGACGAAAAATACTTAGGGTGTTTCAATCAAGTCACGCGGCTTGTGGAAACTACATTTGTTCATCTACAAACATACCTTATCATGTACATAACACAGTGCCTTACGCATAGCTGGAGATCAAAACAGACAAAAACATCATTGGTGCAACAAAAGGAGAGATCCTTCTGCTTCATTCTTGGCTTCTTTTATCGGTCTCTCTCTCTCTGATCATCATTTCTCTTCAAAATCGACATCAATGATTTGGGACTTAGGTGGCTTTTTAGAGTTGCCCCTGTTGTTGTTGTTGCTGTTGTTGTTGTTGCCGTCTCTTGAGAAGAAGTCGCCTTGTGGTTGCCACACTATGTTCCTACATCCTTCGCATCTGATGATTTGGTTCTTGTATCCTATGAATTGTCTCTTACATGCTGGGCATTCTCCCTGTACAGTACCAAACGTATTATAACACAGCTTACATAACATTTGGTTCACAAAACTTCAGAATTACAGGTCATGTCATATCATATACTAAAATGAAGAATGTAGATAAAGGACTTGAGTTTTTTTTTTTTGGGTATACCTTGATGACGAAGTTGTTGGCCACTGCACCGATGAGAAGAGGGCCAGCAATAGGAAGAACCCAAGTTGCGATTATTATCACTCGGAACAGCCATCCAGAAAGTGCAAACCAAAGAAAGAAAATAGTCTGAAACGAAATCAAAACATATCAAAGATTTAGAATGATAAATTCTGTCAAGTAGGTTTCATTGAAAACCATGTATCATCAGACAAGTCATCAAAGTATATGATCTTTTGTAAGTTAAGTTACTCAATGAAACCCATGGAATGAGATTTATATAAATCAGACCAGTTCTCAAGTCTCTGATAAATCAACATCACAGAAACTAAATTTGGTTTTCATATTCCGAGCCTTGTGCTTTATTTAAGATATTTTATAGACAATAAAACCCAAAAAGAATGTACAGAACTCAAAGATCTTTCACGAGATAACCAGTGAGCTTTAAGCGGAAAAGAACTTATTATAAGGAATTAAGGATACTGCATTCAAACCATAATAGAGTAATAGTAAGAGGAAACAACAACGTAAATACTTACAGCAAAAGTTCCACCGAGCGGCGTATTCAAGAAATCACTGAATTGCTTCCTGTACTGTAAGCAAAACCAAGGGATGAAAAAAAAACTCAGCACAAAGCAGAGGAAGTACAACCACATGACATCATTAGTCAAACTCTTGTCTAACACAAGACAAATAATCCTATAAAGCCAACAAATTCCACATAATGATTCAACATCTCAGTGTATACATAAGAAAGTAAATCCTAGCCTAACCAAACATCTAAGAGTCATATAAGCCTTGTCTAACATAACACAAGACAATTCCACATAATGATTCAAGACATCTCAGTGTATACAAAAAGAAAGTAAATCCTAGCCTAACCAATCATCTAAGAGTCATGTAAGCCTTGGCTAACACAACACAAGACATATCTATAAAACCACCAAATTCCACATAGTGAATCAACATCTCAGTGTATACATAAGAAAGTAAATCCTAGCCTAAACAAGCATCTAAGAGTCATGTAAACCTTGTCTAACACAATACAAGATAATTCTATAAAACCACCAAATTCCACATAATGAATCAACATCTCAGTGTATACATAAGAAGTAAATCCTAGCCTAACTAAGCATCTAAGAGTCATATAAGCCTTGTCTAACATAACACAAGACAATTCCACATAATGATTCAAGACATCTCAGTGTATACAAAAAGAAAGTAAATCCTAGCCTAACCAATCATCTAAGAGTCATGTAAGCCTTGTCTAACACAACACAAGACATATCTATAAAAACAGACTAATTTCACATGAATGATTCAACATCTCAGTGTAAACATAAGAAGTAAATCTTAGCCTAACCAAGCATCTAAGAGTCATCTTAGTGTATATATAAGAAAGTAAATCCTAGCCTAACCAAACATCTAAGAGTCATGTAAACCTTGTCTAACACAACACAAGACAATTCTATAAAACCACCAAATTCCACATAATGATTCAACATCTCAGTGTATACATAAGAAGTAAATCTTAGCCTAACCAAGCATCTAAGATTCATCTTAGTGTATATATAAGAAAGTAAAAATGCTAGCCAGCTAAAGCATCTAATCCACGAAGGCTCACTCAATAACGAACTGAAAGGAAACAACTTTATGGTCTCCAATGGCTAGTTAGTCTCAGTTTTGCTCCATTAGATATCTCACATTAACAATAATGCTCAAAAACCAACAATGGAAACTCAAAAAATCAACTATGATAACGAATGATAACATCTACTTCAGCTAATTACTTCAGTTTCAAACATACATAAAGCATATACCTTGGGGAAATTTCTACCAAAATCAGCGGATAAGGTTCGAACACGTGGACTAATCCCAAACTCACGATCAATCTCACGAGCACGATCCCCGGCGGAGCTGGCGACGGAGCTAAATCTACGAGAAACTGCGTACTGACGATCAATTCGTTCAGCGGTCTTCTTAGCTTCAAATACGAATTGCTCAAATCCATCGTTAGCTGTTCTCCACGCGTCTCTCCAAGCTTTACCGGACTTTACGTTATCGGCGAAACGGTCGAAGTCATCGCGTTGGAAGGCTTTTACTTGTAAGAAAGGGGAGGCGGCGGCGCGTGAGGTAAGGCGTAAGTGAGGGTGTGGATAAGGAGGTGTGGTGATGGTGAATCTAAGTGGTGTGGAAGAAGAAGACCACATGAAGTTGCTAGCTTTCATGATAGTTTAAAGACCATGAGATTTTGCAAGAGATATGTTTGGACGATTGAAGAAAAGGAGAAGCTTTTTTGGTTACTGTTTTGGAGAAGAAGACGAAAGCTCTGGAGGAAGATGAAGATGTGCGGTGATAGATCAAAAACACGTTTACTTGTTTTTTTGTTGAGAATTCGTACCGGTCGGTTTAGTTAATTGTGGCAAGGCATTGACGTTCGGATATTTGAGTCGGATTCGGTTTGGTTTTTCGGATTCGGGTATTTTGAGTAGAAATTTAAAACCATTTGGTATTTGAAAATTTTAGGTCGGGTTCGGTTTAAATTTGGTCGGGTTCAAGTTCGATGCGGATCCAAAAACAAAAAAAAATGTATGTAAATCTACTAAATTACTTGAAAGTATCTAAAATTCTTTAAAAACACAAATATTATTATCTAAATCTACCCAAAAAACAACTAAATATATTCAAAATAAATCTAAAATACCCAAAAATCTTAAATATTTATGCACTTAGCTTATTACAAATATATTATTAGTATGTACTTATATTTTGGATATGTTTGGTACCTATTCAGGTTTAAGTTCGAATCAGGTTTGGATTCTGATTTTTGGATTTTGAAGTTTAGTACCCGTTCAAATACTTTAATATTTTAGGTTCGGATCGATTTTTCGAATCGGGTCAAATTGGATACTCAAGATTCAGATATTTTGCCCAAGTGACAAAAATGAAATGACCTTCTTCTTCTTTTTTTTTCCTATTCTTCATTTTTTTTTCTTTTTTTTTTCTTTTGGTGGTTCGGAAAATTACTGACATAAATAAAAAATGCGTACTATATATTTACGGGAAGACAAAATGTACGAGTTTGCTCGATATTATTATTATAGACTTGAAGTCTGTCGAGTTTTAGATAACAAAATGTTTTTTTTTTGTTTTTGTTTTTTTGGTCGACCATTATATTTCATTAAGAAACCATTTGATTTAGATAAAGTTTGTTTGCTTACATTACACCCCAAAATATACAACACATAAAGAGTTATTAGCATGAGCTTGTTTAGCTTACTTACCAGCCACAACATAGTTGTAAAAGACTAGTATATATTTCCACAAAACGCAACATTTCCACATAATAACTTGTAAGGTGAGCTTTTACTGTCTTTGTTGATTTTCTCCAAATAGTTTGTATGACTTCAATGTCTCTACTCTATAGAACACAACATTTTCATAGCCTCCCTCAAGGCGATGGCCTCTGCTTGGAGGACCCAACAATTCCCTGTCTTAGCTCTTGGGTGAAACATCTTCACAACAACACAAATAAGATATTTGGACAATAATATCTTGCAATGTAATTAATGGATGATGTTGTCTTGTTGAAGAATGTGGTATTGAAACTGGGGCTCAACATCCTCTTGTGCTTCATACCACAATCTATGGTCCATCAAGGCTTTCTATATGCACCAACCAATGACACCTTAGAAGCTAGCTTAGAGGAGACAGGTGATGAATCAAATATAAGAACAAGGACTGACGACACTGTAACATGCCACTGAAAAGATTTTTTCTTGTTGAGTATAAAGATGCTTAACTTCTTTATTTATCAAGTCGTACAGTGAAGATGATATTTGTGAAGAATGTGCTCAACAGTTTACTGAAGCATATAACAACGAGAACAAACCTGTTACCAACATCAGAGACACTAAAAAATTATGTTTTTGGGTTCTCTATTTTTTAATTTAGGATTTACTTTTTAGTTTGGTTAAAATCTATAATTTAAAGTTATATTTTCTATTTGGTCAAAATATGAATTATGCATTTTATACATATGAACAAAATATCTTTACATAATATGTACATCTGTTTTAGTAGATTAAAATTTCGTTTTACTCAACAATGGTAAAATTGTCAACAAACCGTCACCGTACTATAACACGTGCACTGTAGCAGGTGTTTTTTTTCAAAAATTCCTTGCTAATAATGACAGTTCTTCTTGTAATAAGCTCTTTAATCTAAGTCAAAACTTCATCTAATCTTTATTTTTCCATCAACTCCATCAAATCTCATTATATTTATATGTTTCTATTATTGATTTATATGTTAATCTGCATCGGAGAGTAAATCTCATAGGAAAATTCGGCAATACAGAACAGCAAAAGAGATTATAGCATCACAAGTATTAAAATAAGAAGATTGTTTTGCTAATCGGGTGACCGGAACAATTATTATAAATAAGAATGCAAGTGCAACCACACACAAAAAAACAAAAACAATATAAAGTACCAAGTGAAGTGATTTTGTTGTTCATTTTGGTAACAAGAGTCCGATGTAGTATTGGTACACATGTATCAAATATATTTTAAATATTATATGCACTATTATAGTATGTCTTTTTTTGTCAAACATATAACGTAGTCTTACAAATCAAAATAACAACAAAATCTAAGATTAGAGAAATGCAAGAATAACTTAAAAAATCATTGTGTAAAAAAAAAAGAATAGCTAACAAACTTCTTGAAATTATAATTTATGCGTGGAATAACTTCCTAGTCATGTTTAAAAACTGTAGGAGAATGAGTGACTTAATATGGAGTTGGTACTGTTAGAGATAGTATTAAAAATATGGATGATTATCCATTTAATATTATAGTAGTTTTCTTACTTTTACCGACTTGTATTTACCGACATACAGTCACTATAAATATGTGTGCAAAACATTGATCAAGGATATGAGAAAAACAATTTATGTCTCCTCTCTCTCTCTGACCCCACGTCCCACTACTAACAAAAAAAACAATATATACAACTCACATTTATATATATATATACATCACTTAATTATATTAATAATTTCATAACACGTTATAAGCACGAGTATGCTCTAGATTCCAAAAATACAAGCGAACCTCTACCCGATTAAATCTTTGAGGTAATATTTAAATTATGTTTAAATTATTTTAAACTTATTTATTTATGGGATGATAGGCGCTGCCTTCCCAAACCGATCGTTAGATAGGCTCTGCCTTCACGATCATGATCATATAGTAAACTATCTCCTCTGATCACATGGATGGCTCTGCCTCCTCAACTGGCTTCTGACATGGTAGACTATGTCACCTCAGATCAAACCTTTTTCCATAATTAAATGTCTTCTCAGATCAAATCTTTTTCCATAATTAAATGTCCAAAAGACATTTATGAAAAAATTCCAGAAGAACTGTATAATAAATTTTGTCCTAAAGACAAATCATATGCTTTTAAATTATTGTTCTTTTAATTACTTTTTTTTTTATTTTATGCTATTTTAATTCCGTAAATTATTCATTATTTTAATTTATGTTTCTATTATGTTTACGAATTTTAAAATTTTATTATTATTCTTTAATCAGATATTTAAATTAAACTATCACTAAATTTATGGTCAATAAATTATTATATTATACAGATATCATGTCAAATTTAGCAAAACTCGAGATCGCTGCCTTTGATATATCTGGAAACAATTATATGAGATGGACAGTTGCAGCAAAAATGCATTTAAAAGAAAAAGGGCTCCTTGATACCATCGATAAGTCGAAATCAACTTCAGAGGAAAAAAAAGGCTAACGCCATGATATTTTTATTCCACCATATCCATGATGGTTTAAAAGCTGAGTATATGACAAAAGAAGATCCTGCAGATCTTTGGCAATCACTCAAAGATAGGTTCGATCACCAGAAATATGTGATCTTACCGAAAGCTAAACATGAGTGGTTAAATCTCCGGTTTCAAGATTACAAAAGTGTCAGTGAGTATAATTCCGCTCTGTTCGGAATCACTTCCAGGATAATCCTATGTGGAGAAAAGATAAGTGATTATGATATGATTGAAAAAACTCTCCAAACATTTCATCCTGAAAATATAATCCTGCAGCAACAATACCGGACAAATGGATACCAGAAGTATTCAGAGCTAATGCAAGTTCTACTGGTGGCAGAACAAAATAATGAACTTGTGATATTAAACCATCAAACACGTCCTACTAGATTAGCTTCATTCCCAAAAGCGAATGTTGCGTCATTTAATTACAATAATTATGGACATGGGCGCAGTCAAGGTAATGATCGTGGTCGTGGACGAGGTGGATATGGACGTGGACGTGGACGCGGGCAGGTAAGAAAGTTCCGTCCTAATGATTTTAACACCGGAAGAAATAATAAAAAGTTCAAAGGTAACGAAGTTGGTCGCGTAATAAATAAGCAGTATGAGGATGCTTGCTACCAACTTCGTTCCCTTTGAACCTTTTATTATTTCTTCCGATGTTAAAATCATTAGGACGGAGCTTTTTTACCTGCCCGTGTCCACGTCCACATCCATATCCATCTCGTCCACGACCACGATCATTACCTCGACCGCGCCCACGTCCATGGGCTCCATAATTATTATAATTGAATGACGCAACATTCGCTTCTGGAAATGAAGCTGATCAAGTAGGACGTGTTTGATGGTTTAACATCACAAGTTCATTATTTTGTTCTGCCACCAGTAGAACTTGCATTAGCTCTGAATACTTTTGGTATCCATTTTCCCGGTATTGTTGCTGCAGGATTATATTTCCAGGATGAAATGTTTGAAAAGTTTTTTCAGTCATATCATAATAACTTATCTTTTCTCCACATAGGATTATCCTGGAAGTGATTCCGAACAGAGCGGAATTATACTCACTGACACTTTTGTAATCTTGAAACCGGAGATTTAACCACTCATGTTTAGCTTTCGGTAAGATCACGTATTTCTGGTGATCAAACTTATCTTTGAGTGATTGCCAAAGATCTGCAGGATCTTCTATTGTCATATACTCATCTTTCAAACCATCATGGATATGATGGAATAAAAATATCATGGCGTTAGCCTTTTTTTCCTCTGAAGTTGATTTCGACTTATCGATGGTATCAAGGAGCCCTCTTTCTTTTAAATGCATTTTTGCTGCAACTGTCTATCTCATATAATTGTTTCCAGATATATCAAGGGCAGCGATCTCGAGTTTTGCTTAATTTGACATAATATCTATATAATATAATAATTTATTGACCATAAATTTAGTGATAGTTTAATTTAAATATCTGATTAAAGAATAATAATAAATTTTTAAAATTCGTAAACATAATAGAAACATAAATTAAAGTAATGAATAATTTACGGAATTAAAATAGCATAAAACAAAAGAATAGTAATTAAAAGAACAATAATTTAAAAAGCATATGATTTGTCTTATAGTTCTTCTGGAACTTTTTTTATAAATATCTTCTGGACATTTAATTATGGAAAAAAGGTTTGATCTGAGGTGACATAGTCTACCATGTCAGAAACCAGTTGAGGAGACAGAGCCATCCATATGATCAGAGGAGACATAGTCTACCATATGATCATGATAGTTAAGGCAGAGCCTATCTAAGGATCGGTTTGGGAAAGCAGCGCCGATCACCCCATAAATAAATAAATGTAAAATAATTTAAACGTAATTTAAATATTACCTCAAAGATTTAATCGAGTAGAGTCTTCGTTTGTATTTTTGGAATCTAGATTTACTCGTGCTGATAACGTGTTATGAAATTATTAATATAATTACGTGATGTATATATATATAATATGTGAGTTGTATATATTGTTTTTTTTGTTAGTAGTGAGACGCGAGGTCAGAGAGAGAAGAGACAAAAATTGTTTTCCTCATATCCTTGATCAATGTTTTGCACACATATTTATAGTGACTGTATGTCGGTAAATACAAGTCGGTGAAAATAAGAAAACTAATATAATATTAAATAGATAATCATCCATATTTTTAATACTATCTTTTGGATGATTATCCATTTAATATTATATTAGTTTTCTTACTTTCACCGACTTGTATTTACCGACATACAGTCACTATAAATATGTGTGCAAAACATTAATAAGGATATGAGAAAAATAATTTGTCTCCGGTCTCTCTCTCTGACCTCACATCCCACTACTAACAAAAAAACAATATATACAACTCACATATTATATATATATATATATATCACTTAATTATATTAATAATTTCATATCAGGTACAATAATCTTAGATTTTAAAGTTTAGAATTTAGACATAATAGAATCATAACTCCACTATTCACATAGATAAAGTGGTCGGGTCAGGTATTTGTTTTGAGAAAAATAAAGTTGATATTTTTTAATCATTTTACCAATATATTATGTGTAAATGTACATATATGTGGCGTATATTATACATGTATATCTTCTGTGTAGAGATGACCAAAAAAAAAAAAATTAATTAATTGAGCAATAAAAATTTCTTCTCACGTTATCTATAAGACTTCCATAAGAATGATCTCACATCAAACCACTACTAAACATCACTAAGCAAGCAAAATAATCTTTCAAAGAAGATCAATAATCATATTTCTTTGAGTTCACCATAAACTTCAAGTAGTAGGTAAGTAATGGCATAGTTATTTAATCAAACAAACCATTAAAAAGATGTACCAACCCATAACTTCCAAAACCACCAAATTCAAGTTAGCATTAGGCCACACAACAACTAAAATATTCACGTTAAGCAAAGACTACAAAACAACCAAAAAATACAACCCATAACTTCAATGCAAGTAGTCAAACATGTTCAAGTTAACACTATACCACACAACACAAAGATTCAAGCTATAGCTTTAAAGTATAGACCACATATTAACCAATAGATTCAAACAATAACTTCAAAGCATTGACCACACAACAATCAAAAGAATTCAAGTCATGCGTTTAAATCATAAACTACGCGCTAATCATATATCCAATCTACAAAAAATAGATTCAAGAAAAAAATTTAAATCTTATCACATATGCTTATGAAACAATCAAAAGATTCAAAGCATGACTTGAATACATAAACCAGACCCCACAAAATAGAGAAGTAGTGCAAAAAAGAGATCATAAACTATGCACTAATCATATATCCAATCTACAAAAAACAGATTCAAAAAAAATATTTAAATCTTATCACATATGCTTATGCAACAATCAAAAGATTTAAAGCATTACTTGAATACATAAACCAGACCCCACAAAATAGAGAAGTAGTGCAAAAAACAGATCACAAACTATGCACTAATCATATATCTAATCTACAAAAAACAGATTCAAAAAAAATATTTAAATCTTATCACATATGCTTATGCAACAATCAAAAGATTTAAAGCATGGCTTGAATGCATAAACCAGACCCCACAAAATAGAGAAGTTGTAGGCTTAAAGTGCAGACTTTAAAACAAAATATAAAATCGAACCATATGTCACCTAAAAGTGTTCTTAACATTATTAAACAAGTAAATGATTCTTTTCCAACGATTAACCAAAAATTTCGTCTAAACCATATACTTACTTGAGAGGGTTGCATTTAATGTACTTAACTTGTAAATGAATTCATATGGTAAAAAAAGATATAGATAATGGCATCACAAGTGATTAGCATAGAGATATTGAAAGGGCAAGTTTGTTACCTGATACGAAGCAAGTTTGTGCATGGTGTGTCTGAAACCAAAATGTAATTAACCAAAATGAAATCAAAAAGCTTACCAACTAGTGGTTATATGAATTCAGAATTGTTCTGAGTAGCTTTAAGGGTCTGGGAAAAAACAGAGAGATGGAAGGGATTTCCTGGTGAGAATAACCCAACATATGCCAAAATCTTCGTTCTCTGCCATATTTTAAGTTTATAAACAATAGTATAAGCTAAATAAATACAAATTTACACATACCTATCTTATCTTGAAGTCTTCAGACACTTGAAATCTTCTTGGAGTTGGAATAACTTTTCATGCATATATCTGGAAAAAAAAAAACTAAAACTTTTCAGTTCACTTGTAAAATACTATGAGTTTATGACTTTCATGCACATACAGTGCTGTTACTATCTTATAGTTCCAATGAATCAAGTCACTGGTTCGTGTTTATGAGTTTTAAACTTTGGGGGATTTTTCAATTGTCACAATCCCATGAATCAATTTGTTGGTTTGCTTTATCAATTTAGGCAACACTCCTATTGGTTATTCTGATCAAAAGAGGCTCACACATTAATCATGTTTGTGTCTGTGAGCTCTTAACACTAACAGGCTTTTAGAGGTTTCTGTAATTCTTTATCCTCTGTGTTTTTAAACCAAAGAATCAGCTATAAGTAGCTGTTTGTATTAGAGATTTTATTAATTTATGTGGTTTGTGTGTATGATGAGCTCAAGGATTTTAGAGACTCTTATATCCTCCCTGTTTTGAAACCAAAGAATCGACTTTAAGCCGCTGTTCTGTATTATCAGTTTAGGAAATTCCCATATTCATGCGTGTGTTAGTATGCTCTAAAGCTTCAACTTTAAGGGCTTCTGTTATTCCCCTTTCTTTGTTTATGATGTTCTCATTTTCTCTTTTTGTTATCATTAAGCAACTCCCATTAGACTCTTTCACCACATTCATGCTTCTGACTGTTATAATTTTAGAGCTTTAGGGATTTTTACAATTTTCATACTCTCTTTGCTTTCGAACAGAACAACGGTTTTAAGCCCACAGTTTGTAATACCCTTTTGCTAGTCCAATGGGACTGTTATAGTTTTAGAGATTTAAGGGGTTTTGTAATTCCCATACCTTATTTGTTTGTGAGCTCAAAAAATCAGACGAGTTAGTGAGGCTTTTTGCTATTTCTCATTTCCCCTTTTCTAGACCACTTTTAGATCACCAAAGAAGGGCAAATCTTCCCAGGTTAGATTCGGACAGAAGGCAACAATGATTCAAGTCCAATGAGACTGTTTTTGGAGCTTTAGGGGCTTTTACAGTTCTTACACTCCCTCTGTTTTTGAAGCCGACGGTTTGTGGTTATTATTAGGCAACTCCAATGAGGCTGTTCTAATGTTAGAGCTTTAGAAGCTTTTAGAGATTTAGGGGATTTTGTAATTCTCAGACCCCTTTTGTATTATCAATAAAGGCAACTCCCACAAGACAGTTCTAAAGAGAACATTCTATGTGTTTATCAATTAAGGCAACTCCCAACTCCCACAAGACAGTTCTAGAGATTAAGCAGACTATGATACTGTGTTTAATCCCAAGTCAGATTCTAACAGAACACAACAACAATGCATCTGTCTCATTTTATGTGTGTCTTGAGATTTTACCTGAATAATAAAGTCTGTACAAGTCTGAAGAAGGGCAAATCTTTTCTAATCTTTTGGGTTTGAAAAACACAATCCAAAGAATTGTGAAATAGCAACCACAATTTAGAGATTTTACCTATGAAAGGTCATGGATTTAGAGAAATTCCCTATCCACAATTTAGAGATTTTACCTATAAAAGGTTATATTTTAGAGATTTTACCTATAAAAGGTTATGTTTTTAGAGATTTTACATACCGTCTTTGTAACCAAAGAATCAGCTTTAAGTCTTTAGTTTGTGTTATCAATTAAGGAACATCCCATAATGACTGCACTTAGTAGAGTCTTTGTGATCTCAATCTGTATAAGCTAGCTTGAGCCTTTTGCAACTATCTTAATAGCTCACACATTCAGACATGTTACTGTGTATTTAAGCTTCAAAGCTTTCACATACTCCCATGGGACTGTTTCTAATGAAACAGCTCTCAAAATCAGACGAGTTAGTGTGTATGAACTCTGAAACTTGAACCCCTTTTGAGGCTTTTTTGTTATTTCTCATTTTAGAGCTTTAGAAGGTTTTAGAGCTTTAGGGGTTTCTGAACTTCCATTACCCTGTTTATTTTCAAACCGACAAAACGGTTTTAAGCCACCAATGGGTTTATGATATATCATTAGGCAACACCAACCATTGGGACTGTTATAACTTAAGAGCTTTAGGGGCTTTTTGTAATTCTCAGACCCCTTTTGTGTTATCAATAAAGGCAACTCCCAACTCCCACAAGACTGTTGTCAATACAGAGCAGACTATGATACTGTGTTTAAGCCGTTGGTTTGCTGTTATAATTTTAGAGCTGTGGAAGCTTTTAGAGATTTAGGGGTTTCTGAAATTTCATACCCTCTTTGTTTTCATTTAAGCCACCAATGGACCAATCAGAGTCATATAACTTTAGAGCTTTAGGGGATTTTGTTATTCTCATACCCTCTTTGATTTTTTTAGCTTGAGAAGCTTTTAGAGATTTAGGGGCTTCTTCAATTCCATACCTCTTTGATTATTTTAGCTTTAGAAGCTTTTAGAGATTTAGGGGCTTCTTCAATTCCATACCCTCTTTAAGTTTTTTAGCTTTAGAAGCTTTTTAGAGATTTAGGGAATTCTGTAATTCTACACCCTCTTTGCTTTAGGGATTTTTACAATTTTCATACCCTCTTTGCTTTTGAACCGAACAACGGTTTTAAGCCCATAGTTTGTGATACCATTTTGCTAGTCCAAAGGGACTGCTATAGTTTTAGAGCTTTTCAAATTTTCATACCCTCTTTGTTTTCAAACCCAAAAAAGGGTTTTAGCCGATGGTTTGTTATAGCATTAGGCAACACCAATGAGACTCTTATAATTTTAGAGATTTAAGGGCTTTTGTAGTTCCCATACCTTATTTGTTTGTGAGCTCAAAAAATCAGACGAGTTAGTGAGGCTTTTTGCTATTTCTCATTTGCCCCTTTCTAGACCACGCACACAGCCACTGCTATGAGTGTTATCAATAGGCAAATCTTACGAGACTACTTTAGTTTTATAGCTAAGCAGCCACTGGTTTGTGTTCAGCTTTGGCAACTTTTCAGTCGTTGGTTTGTGTTTATTTAGGCTCTAAAACTTGAACCTTTAAGGGCTTTTGCTACTCTCATCTACCCCTATTTGTTAGGCAACTCATTGTGGACTGTTTTAGCTATAGAAGCTTTTAGAGATTTAGGGGTTTCATGAATTCCATACCCTCTTTGAATTTTTTAGCTATAGAAGCTTTTAGAGATTTAGAGACTTATGATTTTAGAGCTTTAGGGGTTTCATGAATTCCATACCCTCTTTGATTTTTTAGCTATAGAAGCTTTTAGAGATTTAGAGACTAATGATTTTAGAGCTTTCGGGGTTTCATGAATTCTATACCCTCTTTGAATTTTTTAGCTATAGAAGCTTTTAGAGATTTAGAGACTTATGATTTTAGAGCTTTAGGGGTTTCATGAATTCCATACCCTCTTTGATTTTTTAGCTATAGAAGCTTTTAGAGATTTAGTGACTTACGATTTTAGAGCTTTAGGGGCTTTTTAAATTCTCAGTACCCTCTTTGTTTTCAAACCGACAAAACGGATTTAAGCCACCAATGGATTTATGACAGCATTAGGCAACACCAATGAGAGTCTTATAACTTTAGAGCTTTAAGGGCTTTTGATTTTTTAGCTATAGAAACTTTTAGAGATTTAAGGGGTTTCTTCCATTTCATACCCTCTTTGATTTTTTTAGCTTTAGAAGCTTTTAGAGATTTAGTGGTTTCATCAATTCCATACCCTCTATGATTTTTTAGCTATATAAGCTTTTAGAGATTTAGGGGTTTCTTCAATTCCATAACCTCTATGATTTTTTAGCTATAGAAGCTTTTAGAGATTTAGGGGTTTCTTCAATTCCATACCCTCTTTGATTTTTTAGCTATAGAAGCTTTTAGAGATTTAAGGGCTTCTTCAATTCCATACCCTCTATGATTTTTTTAGCTTTAGAAGCTTTTTAGAGATTTAGGGAATTCTGTAATTCTACACCCTCTTTAATTTCAAGCCGACAAAACAGCCACCCATATAATATAAGGCAACACCAATAGGACTGTAATAACTTTAGAGCTTTAGGGACATTTGTAATTCTCATACCCTCTTTGATTTTTAGCTTTAGAAGCTTTTAGAGATTTAGGGGCTTCTTCAATTCCATACCCTCTTTAAGTTTTTTTTTAGCTTTAGAAGCTTTTTAGAGATTTAGGGAATTCTGTAATTCTACACCCTCTTTAATTTCAAGCCGACAAAACATCCACCCATATAATATAAGGCAACACCAATAGGACTGTAATAACTTTAGAGCTTTAAGGACATATGTAATTCCCATACCCTCTTGATGGGTTTGTATTATCAGTTAAGGCAACTAGACATAGAGCAAACTATGATACTGTGTTTAAGCTCTTTCCAATTTCAGATCTTTAGATCAACAAAGAAGGGCAAATCTTCTTTGGGGGTTTATTTAAAATTTAGAGATTGTTACCTGAAGAAAGTATGTAGAAGGATCCTCTGCATAAATATGTCATCACTGAGAAGAATGCTTTTGTATGTCTTCTTATCCTAATACGACCTTCAACTAGAGAAAAAACAAACAAAACAAAAAGAAATTGTTAGAAAATCATCAAAATTAATAAACATAAACAACTTATAAGCAAAAACGATTATATAGAAATTTTGAAACCCAAATTCGAAGAAACAAAAACAAAACTTTCGATTATAATTTTACTGAAATCCAGTGATTCAAACCAAAATACGAGACAAAAGAAATTATATATGAACAATCGATTCCAGAAATTTTGAAATTCGAAGAAACAAACACAATTTTGGTTACCGAAATCGATTAATTCAAAACAACTTTATAAGAAAAAAGGCGATTCCAGAAATTTCTGAAACCCAAATTCGAAGAAAGAAACATAAAACTTTCTACTTAATTTTCCTGAAATCGAGAACGAAGGAAAGGTAGTTTCAAGAACAACGAACATAGAGATTTTGAAACCCTAATAAGATGTTGATTCGATTAAGACTACCAAAGAGAACAGATTCAACGCAATTTTGAAATCCTAAAGAGCGAAGAGAAAGATTAAACATCGATTTCACAAAGGCAAAAACTATACGAAATCAATCAAGAAATTATAAGAACAATCGATTCCAGAACAAAGAGAAAGAACAACTTCAACGCAATTTTGAAACTTTGAAATCCTAAAGAGCGAAGAGAAAGATTAATCATCGATTTCACAAAGCAAAAACGAAACGAGATCAATCAAGATTAACACAGGAAACTTACAGAACAAATTCAATTTTTGAAATCGCTGACGAAGGAAAAGCCGAAAAGAGTTGCAGAGAATAACGGAAACTTCTCGAACCGAAAGGTACTATTGATACTTTTATAAAATTATTAATGGGCCTGGCCCATTGCTATTTTGCCTATAACGGCTACTTCAAAAGAAAACGTTTGTTGTCTATCAGTGAGTATGTGAGACGCCGACATTAAACTCACAAGTCATAACATGTTAGATGATTTAAAAAATATCCCAAAATAAATTACAAATACATCTTTTTTTCTGGAAGTATATGATGATCACAAACAAAAGAAGACTATTTATTTAAAATAAATAAAAACAAAAAAATATAAACCGGGTCACTAATGTTATTATTTTTAAAAATATATATTTTAAACTATTATATTAACATTAAATATCTAGAAAGTAAACTGGAATAATCATAATCAATAAAAAAGAGTATACTAAGCTAAATAAATGTCATGAATTAAAAAAAAAATAAGAGAAAGACACAAAATGTAATGAAAAACAGTTAAAAGAGGATCAATATGAAAAGTTAACATGAGAGATTAGGGGTGTCATTAACCAATGAACTACCAATTGAGCTGTTGAATCTTAATAAATCTTAATGAGTGGTTGTATTCTTTTTATCTTCTATAGTTTTTCCCACCGAATTTTTGTAGAAAAGTTTTAATGAGATAACGAAAACGCAAAACAAAATGCATTAGTGACGATGGTCTCCAAAAAGGAGTGGTACAAAAATCAAATAAACACATCACAAAATAAATTACGTGCATTGTATATAACTCTTATGGAATTCACTCTCACTATGTATTCACAATAACTTATGTTCTTTACTTCTATATAAACGATCGAATTTATTCGGTTGTAAAATATCTATTCAAACACAACACATTCATAATAAAAAAAATTTATCTTTCTATTTCAATATTTTTTTTTTATCAGTATCTCCTTATACTATCAGATATAAAAATTTTGTTTTTATTTATATTTATCTCTGTGATTTTTTTTTTTTTTAATAACGCTATTTTTCTTTTCTCTTTTTTCTCTTTTCTTTGATAAAAGTCATCAGAGAAATTTATATCATTTTGCCCGATATAATTCATTGGACCAGTCCATAAATACTTTACAATCAAAATACGTTAAAAATATATATATCAAAAGCATATAGAATGCCTAATAAGAGCTCTTATTTATTCATAGTAACATAGTTAATTTGCACATCATTTAGTTAAATAGATCAAATGTGATATATTTTATCAAATCTTAACGACACCCCAAATCTTCTTTACTCTACATTGAACAGAGGATTAATTAAGAACAAGTGGATAAAGAAAAGAAGAGCCACGTTACGACACAAAACCATGCAAAATTCAGTTTCTATTATATTGACACGTGTCACTGTCTTTCTTTGTGTTTTTCTCTGACTTGTCTACAAAAAAATTTGGACCCCCTCTTTTTCTTCATCTCTGGTCATCATTAGTCTCTCTTACTTGCTTCTGAATCTGCCATGAGTTCTTTGCTTTCCAAGTTCCCACAGCTTAAACAGGTTTGGTTTTATTTGTTTTTTCTTTCTTCTCCGGTTAACTAGACCCTGCTCCATCTCAACTTACTAGATTTTCATCTCTTTAGACTAATTTAGTTCGTTAACTATATAGTGGAAGATAAGAATATTCCGTTAAGCATTTTTCAGATTTTTGTTTGTTTATTTCAAAAATGACAAAACCTACGCAGTTTAATATATATAGTTTCTTAATTTTGTTTGCATGAGAAGTTTACAATATGAATTTCTTCTTTATGAGTCCAACAAATGATTCACTTGAGAATTATGCAAATGTTTTCTTTCAAAATGTAACAGTTTCACTTTTGAGTTCAGTAGAACATTTTGACTCTGGTGTAGATATTTAATATGAACATCAATTATTCGCAGGATTAAAAACAGCAACATGCATGGAACAATGGAGGAATATGAGTATAATGAGAGTGAAGACAGAACAAGTTGGATTTGGAGTAAAGCAATAAGTGTTGGGAAGACGGTTTTAACAGCTGGTGTTGTAGTTTCTTCAGCTCCACTCTTTGTTCCTCCACTTATTATTGCCTCTACCATAGCCTTCTTCTCCTCGGTTCCGTTTTGTCTCTTCTTGGCTAACTATGCATGTACTCAAAAGCTCATGAGTAGTTTGCTTCCTGCTGAAGAAACTGGTGGAATTGAGAATGAAGATGAGTCTCGATTCGGTGAGTACAGCAAGCTTGGCTATGGTGAAGGTGTGTATGAAGGTGATGAGGATAAATCTTTGATACCGATTCTCACTGAGGTTGAGGATGATGAGGAGATGGCAAAAGAGTCGACGAGCTTGTTAGAGAAAATTAGGGATGAAGGTAGAAGAACTGAGAGAGAGTTACAAGATGGTGAAAAGTCGGAAAATGCAAAGGCAGAGAAGGTTAAAGATCAGCCTGGAAAGCAGGAAGTGCATGAGACTGGACATGAAGGTTATATGATCATGTTGACAATATAAATGTGTTGTTTTGTGCGAATAGCTTACCGATATTTATGGTTTTTTTTGCAGGGGAACTTGGGACTAAGGGCAAGGATGAAGAAGCATCTTCGAATGAGGTTAAGACTTAATCTTATCATCTTGTGAGTTAGTTAATAGATACATGATAAAATAACAGACTATCCCCTGCCTCTAGTTAGTTTCTAATCTGCATTGTGGTCGAGTGTTAGTTGCTTGCCGCACATTTTCGTTACTGATTTGTTTTTACGGGGAATATGTTTGCTTGCTAACATGGTTATGTTCTTGAGTGATCAATCCAATATTGGCAAATGACAATTAATGTTCACTGTCACATATATATTGTACTGGTTATATTTATTTTTGTGTTGTTATGCACTCAAGTGGAATGCAGTTGAGTTGAGTCCTTAAAAAGCCAATTCTGAATCATGGTTAAGTGTGTAACTCAAACACTTTAAAATGTTTATCTCATTGACTAGTGCCAGTAGGTTTAGATAACTGACTGAAAATTCATTCTCTGATCTCTTGACTACTGGTTCAGCCGATAGACCAAGCTAGTGAGCCACGTGGAACCGGGGAAGAGAAACCAAAAAACACAACTAAGAAAAAGAAGAAAACCGGGCGTGCAGGTAACCGGTTTCTAAAAATGTCTTGTTCTGGGTTGTTTAGTTTGTAGGGCAGCTTTTGAATATACTTTTAGAATCAAGTGTCAGGTGTGATGCAGTTTTTATAGAGTCGATCACATAGTTAGGCATGTAGTAACATAATTGAACTCAAATCTCTGAAATTATGGTGGGGGATCCAAATGACATTTTTATTAAATGTAAAAAAACATGGCTGTGATTGTATTTTAACTGTTCTGTATTGATCCAAACATATATGGTTTTGGATTTTCAGGTGTATAGTGAGGAGCAAATATGGGAGAAGATGGAAGTGTTGAGGAAGGTAGTAGGATATAAAGTTGCAAGGAGTGCTACGTGTTCAGAGGAGTTGAAAGCTCTTTTTGTATTCACCGGTGTGGTTGAGCCTCCTCGGTCTAGCTTGAACCACCTCGACACTCGTCAACTTGCAAATCTTACTCTTAGACTTCGCTTCCTCATGTCTGTTATCGGAATAAACTAGTTTGATGGTGTGCAGGACTCTTTTTAAGTCTCAAACAAGTGTTTTGTGTAGCTAAACTCAACTTTTGTCTGTATTTTTCTTGTGACTTTTGATCCTTGTTTTATTGGTTATGCATGTTTACATATTCCTATATATTGGATTACATTTTGAACAGTCTCCACTAGTAATCAAATACTTACAATGGAGCATAAATGGAGAAATATTTTTAGAAATGGTCCTTCCTGCGAGTGACGAGATCGCTAACTAACTCATTCTCATCTTCACACTGTTCTAGCAGAGGCTTGTATGCTGGATTGTGATCAACTACTACTCGTAAAATCTTTGCAGCTTCATCACTTTGCCCTTCTTTGTACAAAGCGCTGCAATAATAACAAAACGAAACAAAGAACTAACCTTTTGTTTTCACAATGCTCACAATTTAGTGGTATATGTATATGCTTCGTTACCACTTTCCTAAACTCTTGTATTGTGACAGTTTTTGATGTAAAAGTTAGTACCTCGAAAGTAGAAGCAATGCCTCAAAGTAATGTTCTTTGCTTTTAGGATCACCAGGTTCTTTCAGTTTCGCGACTCTTTCCAAGTGCGTGATTCCGCTTTTCATATTTCCCTGCCAATATTCCGAAAGGTTAAAGATTCACTACATAGATTATGTCAGGTGATGAAAGTTGCAGAAGAAAAAAATAAAATTACTATCTTAGTTTTGGCGATTCGGAACTAAGCAAAGGAGTCATAATTAACAGTTGATTTCAGATTCAGGACCTGAGGCACTTTCATGACTATCATATTCAAAAAGAATGAATGATTGGTCAAACCTGTTGTACATATGCAGCACCAGCCCATTGAGATGCAAGCATTAAAAGTTCAACATCTTCAGCATCAGATGCAGCCTCATCAAGGAGCTGAGAAAGAAACAAAGGAATAGTGAGTGATAGATATTGACACATCGAATCCATTTGACATCAAGACTACAAAAAGAACCAATACTTAGAAAAGACAAGAAAAGTTCTAACCTTGGAGATAGCAAGCTCTAAATACTCAGTAGCTTCTGACAGCTGCGTCTTCTGTAACAAAGCTTGTCCCATGAGAACCAAACCTCTTACATATTCAGGATCCTTTTCAAGAGCTAATCTGTCAAGAATAATAATCATCCAGTGAACATGGCTTATACATGCAGGTAATGAATAAAGTATTTGGAAAATACTAACCGAAGCAACTGAATTGATGTTTCTTTATCACCTTTTGACAAGACCTGAACTGAAAGCTGAAACCAAATCCATTTAAACAAAAATGAAACATACAAGTAGATATGATCAAATAAGTATTTTAACTGTCCAGTACTTACAGAAAGAAGTTCTTCTGGTGTTAAAGTCTGTAGAGAAAGGGTCTGCTCTTTTAAGTCAGAGTCGACATACTTGATCACAGATTCACTGATCTCCATGGAATGCTCAACGCCTGGAGACGACCCCGGGCTCAGTAAACCAAGTTTCGCTCCTACAGTAGGGTGTTTGAGAGATAATTGCTGCAGAGTTGAGATTTCTCTGTGAGGAATTTACACATTTTAACATCCTCTAACCAAAATCCATTATGTATGAGTCACCAGCCAAGTTTCTAACAGCCGTGTGTAGCACAATTCTCGTTTAACGTTTGAATCAATTATGTTCAACAAGTGCAGTTACTAAACACATCTTATGGACACAGTTGCATCAATTCTGCTACAGTGAGCTACCTATCTGTCTATTTTAACATTTTAGTTTGTTGTTTGATCTTTACTTGCAGAAAAAAAAAAAAACATAATAAGCATGAGAAAAGAAAAGAAAAAACCAAGTTTTTCTTGGATTTTGTTTTAATGGAAAGCAAATTACCACCATTCTTAAATCCTAAAAGATAAAACAAGGAAATGCATCTTCCACTGCGTATTCCGAAATAAGACAAGATCGCATACCTGAATTATATTTACTGAGCTGTTGGTTACCCAATAGACAAGACTTCCCTGAAAAAGAAATGAAAAAAATGCTTGTTTTCAGAAAAAAGATTGTATCACAAAAGCAGAAGCATAAGTTATAGTTTCATAGACATATACAAACTCAGCAAAAGTAACACGAGAAGCAAAACGAAGAAAAGATAAATGGAAGACAATGTGTAGATAGAATTAACAGAACAAAGAGGATTCATGTCAGAATAATCACATGACTACATAAACAGCACACATTGACCCAAAAGAAGAAGTAAGAACATGTTAAAAGACAAGAAAGATGGTATGGTAATTGGTAGAAAGGTAACTAAAAGTCAGAAACAGGACGATTTAGGCAAGAATAAGCCCGCGGAAAGATCTTCTAGAGTAAATGATAGATTAAAAGTAGCTGCGGAAAGAGATGAAATAAATTACTTACATGTGGAATAGCATAGCCAACAAAAAACAAAGGAATGCTTAAGATCTCCAAATATAACTTGTAATACTGCAATTAGCAAACACAAAAACAAGTACAATCTTGAGAATCTGAAGTATGATACCTAATATTAATAACACAACAGCATTGTGGACATGATAAGATCACTACATCACAAAGTAAAACTGTTATAAGACATAAGTAACCAAAGCAGCAACTAAGACTTGTCAACTCACTATCATGAGCAACCCGGTCAAGCCAGTAGTTTGACGAATTGTGGGTGAATCAAAAGAAATCTGGAGAAGGAGTAAAAGTAAGTTAGAAGTATACATATACAATAATGTAACCTACAATTTTAAATACTGTATGGTAAGTGGTAAAAATACTACAGAACAAATAAATTCTAAGAGTAACAAGTTCCAAGTATTCGCAAAAAACCTGTATATTAATGTAATGGAAACCAGCAATTAAAATTGGAAAGACTGGTCCAAAAGAGCCATCAGGAAGAGAACTCAAATTCTGGAACCATAAGGAACCACCCTGCAAAGATAAAGATAGTAGCTCAGTCTCAGAAGCAACATGACGAAATATTAAAGGACAGATTCAGGTCAGATATACTCGAGTACCACCAGCCTTCCAGGTTCACAGTCTAATTTAATTCTAGTACTAAGATGTAAGGTCTAGCTTCCATATGATGGTCCAATTACAACAACCAAACTTAAAACTATACAAATATAAAACAAGTCACAAATAAACGTTGGAGCATACCTCTCACATATTATAGAGAAGTATACTTAAGCTATAAAGTAAAAAGAGAAAAATAGAAGCAATGTTACAAGTCTAGTCAATCATAAAATTGTCGATCCAGCCTACTCTTGACATTATTCATCAATTGCCACTTGCTAACACAGATAGCCAAGACACATATGCTAACTCATAGCTGACTCTAGTTTCGCTCTGATCTCCTTTTTCATATTTGCATTGAACTAAGGAAACTGGTGCTAACCATTAATATTTCTGCCTGCCGTTGATAGCTGTTGTCCCACATTTTAAAACAAAACTAAATGTATCCTAGTTGACTCAGCAGGACTAGCATTTGAAAACAAGGAGCAGTGGCATAAGAATATGAGTAATTCGATCAGAAACAAAACCACCAGGGAAACTGCTAATGTACCACCTGACAAGGTAGCAGATTTTTAATCCATCTTTGTGAATGTACAAATCATTCTTATGCAGTCTCAACTTACAGAATCAAACCCAGGATGACCATCTAGTGACATTTTCCGGATACTAGCCATCAACAAGAAAAAGCATGGGAGCTGCAGATTATGAAAGCCAAAGGGTAAGTGAGAATTAATATGATGCAAACACATGAACTATTTATTAAATGTATCAACAAAGAAACGAAGATATCCATTTATAAAAAAAAGCCAGGGATCTAGTAATAAGAAACAGTTTCATCTAAGGTGGTATCAAACAAATATACAATCATAGATATTTATGCACAAGGGTCAACTCTAATCCTAAAGAAAAAGTCCTGTTCAATTGTGGAAATTAGATCTAATATAACCAGACGTATTAGGATACCAACCAACCACGCAAATCAAAACTACGAAGGGTATAAAACACGAAGCACTCGCTGGATATAACCTCCTCTAGCTAGTATCTGGTATTATCACTAACAATAAATGTAGAAAAATATGACCACAAAATAATTATTATACCTGGACTGATAAGTACGGGAAAAACCACAAAAACGAAGGGCACCCAACTGCTCGACTCTCTTTAAGAAAATGAGAAAATTGGTCAATCAATCCTTTTAATGTTGGTTTCTCTGGGATCGGCATAGGCACTGTATAGGAAATAAAACGTTAGAATAGCTTCTAACTTCAGCAATACAATCACTTGCAGACACCATTTAAAATGAGGTCATGAGGCACACAAGTACCACTGAAACTACAATATCTAGTA